>JAPKLY010000073.1:852362-967295 GCA_026898435.1 Prunella vulgaris | reverse complement strand
ACTAACATTATCTTTATTAATTTTTAAGGATTAAATAAGTAATCTTGAAAGGTCGGAAACTGGTCGTAGTCCTGTCAATTTTTTTAGAAATAGCATATTTAGTAATTTTTTTTGTGACGGAGTTTGATCGGAACTACATCTTAGATTATTTTTACCCAAAATATACTATGCAAATGTAAAAATTTTGATTGACGTTATCTTTTTTTATTTTTACTAGTAAAATAACTAGTATTTTAAAAAGTCGGATATTTATCTAAATTTATTAAAAATATCACTGGCAATGGAATTTTTTTGACGGAGTTGGGTCGAATGATTTTTTATGTTCCTTTAATCTAGAAAAAATTTAAAAGATACATGATTACGACTAACATTCTCTTTATTAATTTTTACGGATTAAATAAGTAATCTTGAAAGGTCAGAAACTGGTCGGAGTCCGGTCAATTTTTTTTAAAATAGCATATTTAGTATTTTTTTTGTGACGGAGTTTGATCGGAACTACTTCTTAGATTATTTTTACCTAAAAAATATTATGCATATGTAGAATTTTAATTGACATTATATTTTTAATTTTTACTAGTAAAATAACTAATAATTTGAAAAGTCGGATATTTCTCCAAATTCATTAAAAATATCATTTGCAATAGTATTTTTCTGACGGAGTTGGGTCGGAATGATTTTTTACGTTCCTTTAGTCTAGAAATTTTTTAAAAGATACATGATTACGACTAACGTTATCTTTTTTAATTTTTAAGGATTAAATATGTATTATTGAAAGGTCGGAATCTGGTCAGAGTCCGGTCAATTTTTTTAGAAATAACATATTTAGTAATTTTTTTTGTGACGGAGTTTAATCGGAATTACTTTTTAGATTATTTTTACCTAAACAATACTATGCATATGTAAAAAATTTGATTGACGTTATCTTTTTAATTTTTACAAGTAAAATAACTAGTATTTTGAAAAGTCGGATATTTATCTAAATTTATTAAAAATAGCACTTGCAATAGTATCTTTTTGACAGAGTTGGTCGGAATGATTTTTTACATTCCTTAAATCTAGAAAAAATTTAAAAGATACATGATTACGACTAACGTTATTTTTATTAATCTTTAAGGATTAAATATTTAATCTTGAAAGGTCGGAAACTGGTCGGAGTTCGGTCAATTTTTTTAAAAATAACATATTTAGTAATTTTTTTTGTGACGGAGTTTGATCAGAACTACATAGATTATTTTTAGCTAAAAATTACTATGCATATGTAAAAAAATTGATTGACATTATCTTTTTAATTTTTACTTGTAAAATAACTAATATTTTGAAAAGTCGGATATTTATCTAAATTTATCAAAAATAGCACTTGCAATAGTATTTTTTTGACGGAGTTGGGTCGAAATGATTTTTTACGTTCCTTTAATCTAGAAAAAATTTAAAAGATACATGTTTACGACTAACGTTATCTTTATTAATTTTTAAGGATTAAATATGTAATCTTGAAAAGTCAGAAACTGGTTGGAGTCCGGTCTAATTTTTTAGAAATAACATATTTAGTAAAAAAAAATTGTGACGGAGTTTGATCGGTACTACTTAGATTATTTTTACCTAAAATATACTATGCATATGTAAAAAAAAATTATTGACATTATCTTTTTATTTTCACTAGTAAAATAACTAGTATTTTGAAAAGTCGGATATTTATCTAAATTTATTAAAAATAGCGCTTGCAATCGTATTTTTTGATGGGATTTTGGTTCGGAATGATTTTTTACGTTCCTTTAATCTAGAAAAAATTTAAAAGATACATGATTACGACTAAGATTATCTTTATTAATTTTACGAATTAAATAAGTAATCTTAAAAGATCGGAAACTGATCGGAGTCCGGTCAATTTTTTAAAAAATAAAATATTTAGAAATTTACAACCCAATTTACTCATTAAAATAATTTTTAATGTTATAATTAAGATAATGTAACTTTGTAATAGAATTAGTAGAACATTCAAAAATTCATTAGGTATGTATAGTATTTTTATCGTTAAGATCATGATTACGATCATGAAATTTTACTCAAAAATAAATTTATTATGTCTAGTTTTATTTACTTGTTATTGATCTTTGTAACAGAATTTGTAGATCATGAAACATGGTTTAATCGGAGGAAAATTAATTTGGAATAAAAAGTATTTATTAATTTTAATATATTATTAATTAGGTAATACCATATTTTCAATAGATTGCTTTCCTTGCGTACCAGGTTTTTAATCAATTTGTGGAATGCAGAATCTTGTCAAGATTACGATTTGTAATCAAATTTGTTTTTATTAATTTTAGAAATTAACAAATTTACGGATTTATTTTACAAAATATAAAATTGTGTGAAAATTAGATTCATAATTAGAGATATTGTATTAATCCTTGTCATAAATTTTGATATATTTCTCAACTCCTTCCAATTTATCTCCCCCACGACAGTTTCATCAAATTTTATAAATTAAAATTTTAATATTAGAGAAGACTGAGGCAATCGGGTTTTATATGGATATAAATATATCTTTTTTATTATTATATTTTTCCAATAATAATAATTATTATTGTAAATATGTTAATCTTTAATTAAAAATACATAATATTGAGATGATAGCATTCCATTTTAAAATTTAGATAAATATCCGACTTTTCAAAATAATAGTAATTTTACTGGTAAAAATTAAAAAGATATATAACGTCAATCAAAATTTTAACATATGCATAGTATTTTTTAGGTAAAAATAATCTAAGAAGTAGTCCGATCAAACTCCGTCACAAAAAAAAATTACTAAACATGCTATTTCTAAAAAAATTGATCGGACTCCGACCAGTTTCGGACCTTTCAAAATTACTTATTTAATCCTTAAAAATTAATAAAGATAACGTTAGTCATAAACATGTATCTTTTAAAAAAATTCTAGATTAAAAGAACGTAAAAAATCATTTCGACCCAACTCCGTCAAACAAATACTATTGCAAGTGCTATTTTTAATAAATTTAGATAAATATCCGACTTTTCAAAATACTAGTTATTTTACTAGTAAAAATTAAAAAGATAACGTCAATCAAAATTTTTACATATGTATAGATTTTTTAGGTAAAAATAATCTAAAAAGTAGTTCCGATCAAACTCTGTCACGAAAAAATTATTAAATATGCTATTTTTAAAAAATTGATCGGACTCTGACAAGTTTTCGACCTGTCAACATTACTTATTTAATCCTTAAAAATTAATAAAGATAACATTAGTCGTAATCATGTATCTTTTAAATTTTATCTAGATTAAAGGAACGTAAAAAATCATTCCAACCCAACTCCGTCAAAAAAATACTATTGCAAGTGCTATTTTTAATAAATTTAGATAAATATCCGACTTTTCAAAATACTAGTTATTTTACTAGTAAAAATTAAAAAGATACGCCAGTCAAATTTTTTACATATGCATAGTATTTTTTAGGTAAAAATAATCTAAGAAGTAGTTCCGATCAAACTCCGTCACAAAAATGCATGTTATTTCTAAAAAAAATTGAACGGACTCCGACCAGATTCCGACCTTTCAATAATACATGTTTAATCCTTAAAAATTAAAAAAAGATAATGTTAGTCGTAATCATGATCTTTTAAATTTTTTCTAGATTAAAGGAACGTAAAAAATCATTCCGACTCAACTCCGTCAAAAAAATACTAGTGCAAATGATATTTTTAATGAATTTGGAGAAATATCTAACTTTTCAAAATATTAGTTATTTGACTAGTAAAAATTAAAAAGATAATGTCAATTAAAATTTTACATATGTATAGTATTTTTTGAGGTAAAAATAATCTAAGAAGTAGTTCCGACTTAATTCCGTCACAAAAAAAATTACTAAATTTGCTATTTCTAAAGAAATTGACCGGACTCCGACCAGTTTCCGACCTTTCAAGATTACTTATTTAATCTTTATAAATTAATAAAGATAATATTATTCGTAATCATGTTATTTTTAAATTTTTCTACATTAAAGGAACGTAAAAAATCAAACTACGTCAAAAAAATACTATAATTATAGATATATTAGTCACTTATTTTACTTTGGTGTAAGAAACGAATAGGAAAAAAATTAGGGGTGAAAAGAGAAATTTAAAAAAAATGAGAATTAAGGGTATATTGGTCACTTATTTTTAAAAAAAGACAAAAAATGAGTTTTTATAAATTTGTGGACAAAAAAGAGTTTGTAGCTTAAAAAAAGCTAACAAAGAGTTTGTTATATATATATATATATACTAGTGCTAAACTACGAATTTCGCGAACTTTGTATCAGAAATTTAAAGTAAAATATTGATTAATTATTTTTAAGTTTTATAAATATTATTACCATTATTATTTTATTTATTCAAAGTTTCAATTGTATTTTTAAAAATATAAGTAAATAATAATAATTCGATTTCAAGGATGATAAACTATAAATTCATGACATTTATTATTAACTAAATGTAATGTTAAAAATTAATGCTTATAAATTGCAAAAAATCTCCCAATAAACAATATTTGTGGCATATTTGGATGAATTTCCTAAGAGTCAAGTGAACAAAATCTTCAACACTCTACTCGATCTACCTCTGACATATTGCAATATAAAATTGACTATGAGTGAAAACAAGCTTGGAAAGATACAATCCAACATTAGAAAGCAATTGACCTGGACTTTTATCTATTCTCATATCAAAATACAGTATAATTGCAAAATTATCATCTTGTAAAATTCACTGGTATTGTAGGATCAAGATTTGTCAATGTCATTATTGGGATGAACACCTTATTTTCAATATTCCTTCTAGATATTATTTCAACCTCGAAAATGTGGTTTGGTGACGATCAATTTTGTTTCATTGCACAAACTGGACTTGTGATCAATATTTCTTAGCAAGTAACACTATAGACAGTCCTTCTTTCAAAATCAAGTCGTGATTTGACATTCCTGAACATCTAATAGAATTTAAAAATTCAACAACCATATTGTTGATAAGCGAACTACTTGAGACTAATTACGAGATTAATTAGCCAAGGCTAAGAAGGTCGTCGACCTGCTTAGAAGCTACGTCATCAACCTTGACCAGAGTCAACATGGGGGAGCACGCCAAGAGAGGAAAGAAGCTCGCCCAGAAGCCCAGTGACCCAAGTCAAATGACCGATCAAGCCTGAGAGAGAGAAGCTCACATGTAAACTCGCCCTTTGAAGGGTAGCTCGCCCGTGTCTGAGGAGACCAAGCCAAAGTCCATCTCTACATTGCTTCAAAATGACTCAAGACCTTGAAGCTCGGCCAGAAGCTCGCCTAGGTCCAGGACATAGACATCGATTGTATAAATAGCAAGTAGAGGTGTAGTAGGACGAAGCATTGTAAATGTAGTATAGTAGTGAGTAAGGACAAGTGTCAAGGACACCTGTCAACACCTAAAGCCAGGAAGGCTCACAAGATGCCACCTTACACATGCAAACCTATAAATATGTCTCTCATGTATCTTTCTCTCTCTAAGTTCTCATAATCCAACAAACACTTTCTCTCACTAAGCTCTCTACTTTCTCTCTCTATTCATAACATTCAAGAACAAGTTTTAATTCTTGTATTGTTTGGTAGATTTATGAAGTTAAACAGCCATTAATCCTTCCAATAACAAAATCTATCAACACATATGTTCATTACCTCATTCTCAAAATTCTGAGGCACAAATAATGCCTGCGTTCAAATATATTTTAGTAACACTTGGAATCATAGATAAAATCTTATCAGTTGTAGACTCGACATATCGATGCATAGGTGCAAGTATTACTCTATCCTCAAAGTATTTATGTGTTCTTAAATTTCAATTAAGGATGGATAAATACTTTTCATTAGGGTATGTTTGTTTTGGGATTTAGATATCACTAGTACATATTTACACTTAGAGAGCTCTTAAGAACTCTCTAAGAGCTCTCTAAGAGAAAGCTATCTAAGTAAACCTCTCACTTAGAGAGCTCTTAATAAGAGCTATCTGGCGCACTTAGAGAGCTGTTAAAGCCACTTAGATAGCTCTTATTAAGAGCTCTCTAAGTGGGAGGTTTACTTAGATAATTTTCTCTTAGAGAGCTCTTAGAGAGTTCTTAAGAGCTCTCTAAGTGTAAATATGTACTAGTGTATGCGTAGCAAGTCATGACTTTGAAATCATGGAATGTGAAAATTTTGATAAATAGTAAAAACGTGTGTTTGTTTTGAAATTTTGCACTAATATAGATTTGGGCTTGGAGAGCGGAGAACCCTTATTTTTTCACTTAGAGATTGGTTATAAGGACTCTCTAAACGACATCTCTCTGTTCAGAGAGCTGTTAAAAAAGCTCTCCGAAAGAGCACTTAGAGAGCGAACCGCTTTCACTTAGAGAGCAGTTCAAAACCGCAACCGCTCTTTAAGAACATTTTCACAAATATGAGGTCTTTTTCGCGTCCATAAAGATACGAACAAGCGACCTTCGAATATATATAGGAGAGATCTTACGTGTTGTGTCGAATTGATTGAGCTAGATGAATTGATTTTATATTTTAAACTATATTATAAATGTATCTTATATATATACTTATTTTATATCTTTATTTTTTTTCTTATTACATCTATTTTTAATTATTAGTTGTATATCAAGTTGTAAAATTAATATGAATATCAAGTTGCAAAATTAATCATACATATATAATAATAAAATAAAAGATAAATTTTATTGAAGTAAAAATATTCTAAAAGAATATTCCAATTAAGTTAAGATTTGAGTTATATGATTGGAGATAATTTTACTGTTGGTGATAAATTTTGTAGCAAATAGGTGAATTTTGTGGCAAATTTACCACCAACCATTGGGAATGCCCTTATAATCCGAGAATTTTGACATGGAACTAGAAGTGACACATGACCCATAAATTTTAGGTATTTACTTATTTTAAGTATATTTTACATGCATAATATTTTATTAAAGAGAGTCTCTTACAAAAAAAGGTGTCGAGAGAGGCTTATTACAAGCACAATTAGTTTCCACAAGATTTATTTACTTTCTCAGATACTTGACAATCAATGAAATCATATCATTCAGAAATTTCAACACTTCCTTAAAAAATTAAAAAGAATAAAAAATTACCCCTACTTTCTATGAAAAATTGCCAAATTTTGATTTTTCTTATGGGTTGAGTTTCTTATACTAATCCGTCCCGCCTTTTGTAAAAGAAGGGTTAGAAATGTTGTAATATTTAACAACATATTTGGTAACTCAGTTTGTCACAAGGACTACGTTTGAGGGCGATCAAACCAGTTTGTTGTGTGTATAATAATTAAAAATATATATAAAGAATGTAACCCTAGCTAACCCTAAAACTCATTAGATTAAAGACTTAATAAACTTGTTTAATAATTAATTAATGTTCATAATCTTAACATTTTATAACTGATTATTTTTTAACCCACTTAGTCACAAACTTAATTGAGCTAACCGGATTTAGACCACGAACTTTGGCATAATGGATTTTGGCGGCTAGTCTACCTCCAAATTTTTTAATTTCTCCTTTTATATATTTTCTACATTAATTGTTAATAATAATTTAGAAATTTTTAGAAATATTTTATAAAATTTATGTTCATAAGTAATTAATATAAATTGTAGGAAACTATATTTTATGAATTATTATGCTTAATATATTTTGAAGTTCAATTTGTATAAACTTATTTTTCTATTTTTTTTTTCATATTCTAGTAATAATTATCAAGATAAATTATTCCACGTCCCCTGAGTTGAGAAAAAATTATAATTTGAGATGAAACACCGATGATGTACATGTATTGTTTTGAAAAATTGAATAAAATTTTAGGAAAAATCGTGCAACTGAGCAATCCATTGAACAGGAACAAGCTTATTGGAAGTAAAACTGAATCTTTTAGAAAGTTTTTCTCAAATTTTGTCAGTGATCCCTAAGTGAACTAGATAAGATTTTGTGCATGCAACAACAAATTCTTTGAATATATAGAATACTGCAAGTTAATGAGGATAATGAAGAACATAAGGTTACAGGCTCAGGGTTGAACAATTGAATAAAATGAATAAAAAAAATGAATAGAATGCAAGTGTTGGGGATGAAATATTGGGAGTTTAGAGTAATGACCGGGTAGTTATTGAGATTTCTGTATATCTTATACTAATTTTTCTTTTTGCATTGTTCAATTTGCATGATACCAATTTATTAAGTTATGGCCAAGGTTATTGGCACTAACCTATTTAATGAATACCTATTTTCCATTCTTTTTTTTTTCCCAAATTTTGACATTTTTTCGGAATTTTTTTTTGAACAGGGTGAAAACTGAAAAAATATTAAAAATAATTGTCGAAAATTTGTGAAAATTTAGAAAAAAAAATTGCCGAATTTTTTTAAGGATAGTGTATTTACTATTTTGGCTAGTACCAGTAAACTGGGCCTTAAGTTATTATATTAACATACTGAAATACGATGATATTATTTAGATTAGTTAATAATACGTGCAACAAAATAAATGATAGATGCAATTTTATATTTTTAAATTAAATCTCCAATCTTATAAATATTTCACTAATATACATAAATTTGTACCTAAATATATTTATAAATTTATATTAATTTCACACGGGTAAAAAACCTAATCTTTGAGGTGAAAAGATGAAGTGAGTTTTTATTTTTCGAATTAAAAACAGAAATTTGCCTCACTATTTGTAGAATTCACTTAATGAAGTAGAATTTTGACATTAAATCCCATATATGGTGGAGGAAGGTGTTCATTTGTAGGTAGATCAACTATTTAATTTAAATCACAACCCACCGACAACATATATAGTTGCAAAACATTCTTACTCTCCCAAATTAATTTCAGACACTCGAATCAGTCTTCAACCGCATAATTATTGTGGGGTCCACGTATTTATATACACAGAGCGATTCAACAACTCATTTATATTTTTAAACAAAATTTCGGGATTAAAGTTTTTTGGCCCTATAACTTCTCAAAATTTTGAATTTGGTCCACATGGATTATACATTTTGATTTTTGTCCTATAAATTTGAAAATATTTTGATTTTGGTCCTTTTACAAACTTACAGGACCAAAATCAAATTTGTAAAAAGACCAAAATCAAAATATTTTCAAACTTATGGGACAAAAATCAAAATGTGTAATCTAAATGATCAAATTCAAAATGAAGCAAAGTTATAGAGCTTATAAATCTTTAATCCCCAAAATTTCGTTTTAAGTAAAAATTATATTTAATTTGAACAATATGTTAATAATTTAATTCATTGAGAGAATGATTTCAAAAACATACTCCCTAAGATAAGTGATGTTTTGAGCAGGGGTGGTTAAAATATCCAACTGAGAAATATCAAAAATATTAATTTTTGAGGTATATTATAATTTTTTAGTACGGTGTGATATAGTATCATATGTTTTTGATACGGTAATGGAATGCACATTTAAAATTTTTGGTATCTCAGTACCAGAAATGCTGTTATTTTTCGATATTTTGATATTTGTAATAAAAAAATTTATTTTAGTATTCGAAATTTTCAATATACGGGTGAAATGGTATGACAAAATTTTGGGTATGGACCAGTATATGCTGCTACCATTTAAAAATTTGATATACCAAAATTCCTATATGATATCAATAAATAATATTTTTATATCAAAGTTTGGTATACCGAAAGTTTCAGTACGATAACAGTATGGAGTTTTACATATCAAAATTTTCAGTATGATATACGCTTTGAAACGGTATTTTCGGTATATCGTACCGAACCACCCCTAATTTTGAGAATTGTGGGTGATATTAAGAATAAGTGAATAACTATATAACTACAAAAATATATCTTCGATAATAATTTTTGACAAAAACTTGTATGAATTCGAATTCACGGTGAACTCAAATTTATCAATTATCACTATCATTTGTATACATTATCACAGTTAAAAGATCAAATATATTTTTATAATAGTGATAGTATATGAATAACAGTGATATGAGTTCATGTGAACTCGAATTCACAAGAGATCTACCCTAATTTTTTTTACCAAACTCACTTCCTTAATTTTAGCCTATACCTTTTTTAGTATATTTTCTATGCACCGTGCAATTCAAATGTACTCCTTTTATCTATTAAAAATGTGCACATTTTTTACACGTGACTTAATGCAATATGTCATAGGATATTTTAGTATATTGTGAGATCCGTTTATGAATAAAATGAATATTTTTTAAATGTACATATGATATACTTTCTAAAGTTCTCACTTTATTCATAAACGAACTTCACAATACCTCAAAATATTATCCAACATATTACATTAAATCACGTGCAAAGAAATGTGCATATTTTTACTTGACGGAGGGAATAATTTTTAATAATATTAATTGCTTTATTGAAAAGTGTAATTATTTTTGTTGCATTTATCAATGAAAATAACTTATATTATTCAAAACACATCTAAATTGCACGATTCATTTTATGCATAAAAGACTTTGTATATCTAAAACATTAGCTATTTAGAAGCACACTCACTAGCTTAGACATGAGTTATCGAGAATCAACAATCTTAAATTTTAATCTCAAAATAAATGCTAGGATTTAAAATTTATAAATTCCATGTGAAAATTCAAACCAATTTCAAAGTTTATTTTTATATTTTTGTAGAACATGATAAACAAGTCATAGGGAGCTACCCAGGCAGGCTATGTAATATGTACAAAAAGAGGCTCTAAAGTAAGGAAGTGTGAGCACGTAATTTTTTAGAAACAGTTCCCCAAATCAGAAGAATGAGATGCAAAAAAAGTCCATTATAATTTCTTCTTTCCCATCCATCATTTTGTTAGATTCCATAGGCAAAAAGATGCAGACAAAACATTAAAATCAAGAATATTGCACATAAATTAATATTGCATTTGGGATTTTAGTATGCCAAATTATGAGGCTTTAAAGAAAAAAAAAAAAAGTTGTATATGCTTGTACAGTGTTGGGAGATATTAGTTGAAAATAAATTTCACACTTGTGTTTGGTGAATTAATTGAGGGTCTAAAGTTTAAATTTCGAGGAATTAAACAACACAGGAACAATTTGCATTTGGAGTGATGATATTATAGTGTATTTATAATTTTAAATTAGAATTTCAGCATTTTAGGCTCCATTTGGATGGATGGATTTGAAATCCGTAGATTTTACTACGGATGTAAATGAGCCGAGGCGAGCCGAATACTATCAAGCTCGAGCTCGGTTCAAACTCTAATAGTTGAGCTCGAGCTCGGCTCGAAAAAAAATTTGTTTGCACAGTTCGAGATCGGCTAAAAAAAAGCTTGTTTGCATAGTTTGAGCCTATTCGCAAGCTTTCGAGCCGAATACCATAAAGCTCGAGCTCAAATTCGGGCTCGAGCTAGGCTCGTAAAATTTAATAAATAAAGTCAAACGAATATTTTTCGAGCCGAAACTCGAATAGTTTGTGAACGGGTTGACTCATTTACATCCCTAAATTTCACACACAAATAACTACTCTTTCCAAGTAAGTTAGGTGAATAAAAATACTTAGATTTGAGTTTATGTTCAAAATGGAGGAATTCTAAATTCTCATCAAAATCATGTCATTTGTGAAATCTCTCCTCTTTATTCTTTTTATTTCTATCTTTCCTCTACTTTTTTTTCTCTCTCTCATTTCTTTACAATTCGTGATTTGAAATATACGTCTTTTTACATGTATTTTTTTTAATTCATTTATTTTCAAATTTATCCATCCATGTATAGCTATAGTGTATTTATGATTTTGAAATTAAATTTTGATGATTGATATTATTGTGTATTTACATTCTTCGCATTCGCATGTAGAATGTGAAAATATACATGCGTGTATTAAATGTACACAAATTCTCATATGCAATATTCCACAAAACTCGCTCCGTGCAATTAACCCATTTTACAAACGGATCTAATATACCGCTTTTTTTTCTTTCAATTTTTTCCTCGGTTTTCATAAATTTCCTTGATTTGCGCAATAGGTTTCGCCTCTCATACGAAACTCTCTGGCCATCGTTTCTTTTCCCAGGCGATTTCCATCTCATTACATATGTTCTTCGTCTTCTCACGCTGATATTTTTTAAGTGATTGTAGTTTCTTAGGATTTTTGTCTGTGTTTTGCTCTGTTTGAAATACAGTAGCATAAAAGTCATGATGTAGTATCATAAAATTCTGCATGTAGTAACACTATTTTTTATGTATATTGTGTCATGATTTTTATAAGTATTTAGTAAAAGTACTTGTAATTTGAGTTGTTTTTTAAAACAATGTGATGAAGAAGACATTGTAGTACCACTTTTCTATTCTTAGAGTATTTCATTGTTGTATTTGTAGTATTACAGGTTTATTTATTGTAGTAGATGGCATTGTAGTACTTTACATTTATTCATTTAGTAGTATTTTTTGTTTATATAGTAAAATACATGTTCTATACACTGTGTTTATTGTTTTTGAGATATAGTAACACAAAACTGATCATGTAGTAACACTAATTTGTGCATATAGTAACATACATTTTCATAGAGTAATATGGTTGTGTGTATATATAGTATCAATGTTTTTTGTTTATATAGTAACACAACCTTCTTTATGCATGCAGTAATATAATAATCTTTTGTATTTAGTAGCATGAAATAAGTAATGTAGTATAATAACATGGGGTAGAGGTTGTGAAATGTGTTTTTTGTATGTAGTAACATAATACACTTCTTATAGTAACATTGTCATATTAATACAGTATTAAACTAATTTACATTAAGTAACTTACGCATGCAGTAGTACAATATATTTGTTGTAGTGTGACAATTTTATGCATGCAGTAGTATGAAGTAATTAATGTAGTATAATAGTGGAATGTGTTTACTGTATGTAGTACTTTTTATATTATGCAGTATGAAAATATTATGCATGTAGTAGCATAGTCTAATCTTTCCAGTATGAAAAACTTATGCATGTAGTATCATGAAAAGATCAATGTAGTAATACAAGAACAGACTAATACAAAATAATTATAGCATTATATTGTTAATAAATTCAGTATCGTAATACAATTAATTCAATAAGTATATGTTGTTTTCTATACTTGTTAATGTTGAACTAGGTGTTTCAGAAATTAATAACATCATATAACTGAAATTGACAAATTGTTCATCCTTTGTTGCCTTTGATCTTCGTCTCTCTTCGTTGTAATTGAATATTAAGACGTTTTCATGGCGATCGCCCAGTGTAATTGAATATTAATGCGGCGTTGATTTGATCTTTGTGAAACAAGGTTTTAGAGTTGTTGGCTTTTAGCATTTTTAGAATGATCCGTTAATTTTGGAATGTAACCCAATTCCCAACGTGTGATCCGCGAATGTTCAAAATTTTCTTTTTAGCATATATTTACAATTTTTATGATTTATAGTACATTTACACTCTTCATATTTGTAGCTACAATGTGAAAAGAAACATGTGTATACCACGACAATTGAACCTTCAATTAAATTCCACTAAATTAATTATATTTTAATGAATTATTATTGTAATTCTAATAAAGTAGTTAAATAATCAACTATGTGGACCACAGGTTGTCGCCCGTCCAGCCATGCAACAATAATTAAGTCTATTCTGTGTATTGTACGGATTAAATATATTCTTAAAAATTATCTCTATTATAAAGGAAAATTTGCTTTATAATTTTTAATAATAATTGAATAATTTTTAAAATATACTTAAATTATACGATATATCTTGTATATACGAGATATTCTCCACAGCACTTGTACCTTGGGTTTCAGGGGCTGCTTATCAAATTTGTTTTCTCCTATTCTATATTCTCTCTATTGCTACCCTACAAACAATTTCATCCCAATTTGATAATTTGGTAGATTTTACACAATATATTACATTGGTGTTATAATTTGTATTTAGCAATATTAATTCACATAATCGCATACCAAACACTGAGGGTCCATGTGTGTCTAATGAAAGCACATAAAAATAAATATGTAAATTTATTTGACAAAACAAGAATTGTGTAAGAAAACAAAAAAGAGTTCAAAACACAAAAGAAAACTAGAGGATGAGATGGTAAGAAAATGATAATGTAAATGACAAAGCATTTTGGACAAAATATATATGCGAATCGATCTCTCTTGAGCTAGCAAGTCTGTCAATTACACACGGTATCTATATGTGTGGAGTTGAGTCGTTTGATAATTTCAGGATCGGGAAAGTTACAAAGAGGGACAATTTTCAAGGTTTATTACCAAAAGGGACATGTGTGTAATTTTTAGAATATTTGAACACTCATTCTGATTGTGCTTTTGAATATTCATTTTTTATAATTTTTACGCGCTTACCTCTCTTTGCAATTTAAGCTGAAAGTGTGGCTCTCTTTGTTTTTTTCTCTTTCAGGATTTGCTCCTCTTAGAAGTCGAGGAAAAAAATTTGTGCGAATTCAAGTCCATATGTACTCAACTTTTTCATAATTTACTGTTATGTTACATAGAACACCATTATATATATTATCACCATTTTAAAAAATCAAGCTTTTTTGAACAATGATATACTCTCTCTTACCAAACTCAATTACTACATAGCTAAAAAGATTTACCTCATACTCAATTGCTACTTTTAATTATTGGCAAAATATTATACACACAAAAAATTTACATTATTAACAAAATAGATAGAAGAATGTGCATAAATTTCAAATGCGTGCCGCTAAAGTAGCTGATGTCAGTTGACAATTCTATGTAACATACACCTAGACCATAAAATATAGAATAGTATCAATCATAAATTTCAAATCACTAAAAAAACACGCATGTTAGCAATCGGATTTAGCGACTACTTCAAAATCAATCGCTAATTATTAGTATTAGTGATTGACTTGCGACTGATTTTGACTATTGATCAAAATTATACAATTAGCGACCGTTTTACGATTGTTGTTGATCGCTAAATGCACTTTAAAATTAGTAACCGACTTCTGGCGGTCACCAATTATTTTGTTGACCAACTAGCGACCGTTTTTTTATCGCTAATTTAAAAGGCAAATTGGCGTCGAATATTGGGCAGTTGAGCAATAATTACGCGATTCGATTTCTTTGTTTAGCGACCACCTAAACGGACGCTAATTTCGAATATAGATCATATTCTTCTTTTTCTTCACATTTTTCTAGAAGAAAATTATGAAGAGTGAGTTTAAAAGAATGTGTCAAATTTAGACGAGTGTTGTTTTGAAGTGTTGGTTGCGATCATACGGGTCTGTTGTCACATTATTTTTTTTGCTTCAATTTTACCGTACGTTTTCACAATTTTGTCATTCAAATCTCTTGTTGTATATATAGTTTAGTTTTTTTATAAAAAAAAATGTTAGATAAAGTATTTGCTATGATTATTTATGATAAGTTTAGCATGATTTGTTGTATATTGTTATGGATATGACTATTTTTAGTTAAGAGTATGCCTCAATTTATTAGAATTTGCATGTAAATTGCATATATTTAATAAATTTAGTGTGATTGATATATGATTATATTGGGTTTGTGTTAAAAAAAATGGATATATCAGTTTATAGTCGAACTCTATCGAATATTTTATAATTAACATGTGATATATTATTTATTTGAAGATGGAGATGGAGATGAAAAGAATGATGGGGAAAAGAATTTCAATTTCAAATAATTTTTTTTATTAGAGTAAAATATTAAATTTATAAACTTTAAAAAAATTAGTGAAATATATATAAACAAATTAAAAATAAAAATGAATTAATTTGATAATTTTTTAAAAAAAAATTACTCAATTTGGACTTATATACAATTAAATACATAAAAACTAACAAATTAATAATTTTGGGGCAGTTATAAAATGTTAAATTTTAAGGTACTATTTTCAAATTAGTACAATATACAAAAAAATAACTCCATTGTTCAACTCATATTTACTTTATTATGCAAAAAATTTGTACCAGTTTGAAAATAATACTTTAAAAATATACTAATCTGAAATTATTCCATAATTTTTAGTACTAAATTATTAAGTTTATTAAATTAAAAAAGTTGTTATATATAAATTAGAAACAAAAAGAATTAATTTAATAAATTTTAAAAAAATATGTAACTCAATTTGGACTTATATAAAATTGGAGTAATTACAAAATGATACTCCACATTTTAAAGTACTATTTTCAAATTTGCAGATTATGAAAAAAAAAACTCTATTATGCAACTCATATTTACTCTATTATGCAAAAAAATTGTA
The DNA here is from genome assembly GCA_026898435.1 of Prunella vulgaris. NCBI lineage: Eukaryota > Viridiplantae > Streptophyta > Magnoliopsida > Lamiales > Lamiaceae > Prunella > Prunella vulgaris. Next base: position 950,950 of record JAPKLY010000073.1, on the reverse strand, counting down.
CCAATTTGAAAATAGTGCTTTAAAAATGTATCAATATGAAATTATTCCTATACAATTAAATGCATAAAAAATTGAATTTCATAATTTTTAGTAGTATAAAACATTAAAATTATAATTATAAAATTTAAAAAATTGCTGAAATATATGTATAAATTAGAAATAAAAAAATTAATGTGATAAATTAAAAAAAACGACACTCAATTTGGACTTTTATACAACTAAATGTATAAAATGAACAAAACAATCAAATGTCTGACGCCTCCCCCATGTACCCGAAGGTTGGCGGTTTGATTCCTAGGACACGCATAATGCTCAAATTTAATTCAAATCTCAATACTACATGAACCACACACATAAGCTATTAGGCAATTGGCCAAGTAATTCAAGCACCTCCTAGAGCTCTTGTGGGCATTGGCTCAATCTTTTTTATGTAAAATATTAGACGATCGCTAATTATTAATATATAGTTACATGTTAATTTAAGACCACTTGAAACGGTGGCTAAATAATATATAGCGACCGACCGTGACGATTGGTAAATAGTATTCAAATAGGTGAATTAATGATGGTAAAAACAGTGGTTAAAATTAGTGACTATGATTTTAACGATGAACAAGAATCAGCTGCTAATGCTTGTAGTGAAAATAGCAACTTTTTAGATACATGTTCACATACAAAATTAATACCAACATCCATGCACCCTGAGAAAGTGATCGGGCATGAAGATCTATTTTTATCAGAAAAAGATTTTAAAAAAAACTATAAAAAGAAAAGGAAAAAGATTTATTGTAAATCAGAAAAGTGCAATAGCAAATGAAGGGAAGCATGGTTTATGTTGGTGCACATGAGCTAATTAAGCTATTGCCTAACCTAAGACTCTAAAACCATTAATTAATAAACACAACATAACATCCATCCACGTCTCATTTCCCATTATGGCTTCTTACCAAACAATCCTTTTGTTATTTGGGATATAAATAAATACCCTATTTGAGATGAGACCCTTTGATTGAGATGTTACCTCAAAAAACATATGCATCCAACAATTACAAGGTTGTTCCCTTTTTAATAGTGTCTTACTCTCAACATTATTTTAACACTTATCTTATTCATTCGTCAAAAAATTATCTACACATACTAAAAAAATATTAATTTGTGTATATACTAAGAAAATACACATATTTATTCATATGTCACTATTTTAGTCAAAATATACATTTAAAAGAAGTTGTGCCTTATAAATATGTGAATAATTTTGGAGCGGAGAGAGTACAAGATTATACAAATGGGAATATGTGAAGTAAGAGTCGGAGGTAGAGTAGGGTGGGGTGGAGTGGAGTGTCTGGACTTATTTGACATGAATATTTTTTTAGGGTGATTTACATATTGGTTCAAAAAAATCACTATATTTACAAATTAGTTCACAATATTTGCAAAGAAGCATTATTTTTTTGCACAGAAGAACATTTTTTTCTGCACAAAACCAATTTGTAATTAATGTCAATTTTGTGAACCATTTTATAATTTTTCCTATTTTTTATATTTAATTCGATCAAAGACCGATTAATTCAGGGAATTCATAACTCATCACCCCACTAATAGAGGACTTATGAGAAGTTAAAAACAAAACTGTGAACGGATTGACTCATCTAAAATATTGACTTCAAGCTCTCACTATTAATTTGTGTACATATTAAAAAAAAAAAAATACACACATTTATTTTTATGTTACCATTTTATTCAAAATATGCATTTAAAAAAAATTGTGTTTTACAAATATGCGAATAATTTTGAAACAGGGAGAATAGAAAATTACACAAATGGAAATATGTGAAGTAGGACTGGAAGGTGGAGTGGAGGGCCTTAGATTGTTCATTTGACTTTGACATGAATATTTTTTATATTTAATTCAATCAAAGTCGGATTGATTTAGGGGATTTATAACCCATCGCCCACTAACTGAGGACTTATGTGAAGTCAAGACAAGAACTCTAAATAGATGGACTCATCTAAAATATTGACCCCAAGTTCTCACTATTAGGCCAATCTTTAGGGGTTATTTCGACACAGATTTTAATGTGAAAGTTGCTTATTAATAATTTGGACTCCTGACTCAATCAATCCACAATTCTTTTGGGATAAATCGGATTCATGGTATACTTCTGCCATATACTGATTACCAAGAATTTTTTTAAAAATACTTTATAATTTTATATTAAAAATACACAAAAATGTCAATTTTTCTTCTTTTTTCATCACATCACATCACTTGTACAATATTTATATTATACTTATTTTAATATATATGGCCTAATGAAACAAGAAACAAATGAAGGAACTGATGGAGCAATATTTTTTTAGTGATAGAGTAAGGATAGGAAAATCTTAAAATAAAACAAAATATTAAAATAATTAGTATAATAATGACATGTGTAATATTGAGATATTTTGATAGCATAATTTAAAACTTAATTTGAGAATGTGCATATCTAATATTTGATAGACTTTTTGGCAAATGATGAGTATGGAATGAAGGGAGTTAGTGTTCTTTTCTTTTCTTTTTCCCCCTCTCATTTCCTTCCTATGATTAATGGATCTTTTTGCCTCTGTTGTGTCTTTCCATTTTTGGACTTAATAGTGGCAGATATTGTCTACATATTGCAAGAAAGGTTGAGTTGTAATTTAGGTTAAAATCTGAACTCCTACTTCTATCATGTATTGTTTTTTTGTATGCATGATATGTTATATGTGTGGTGACAGTAAAATTATGAATACTTAGTCTTTATTTGGTTATTTAAATTTAATATTGAATTAGATAAAATTGAAATAAATAGAACTGCATTAAATTGGATTATAAATTAGTCCTGTCTTAACTACCGGAACCGAATTATTCCACATTCAAGTGGTTAGAAGAGATTTTAGTACATCCTCAACTAAATCTCTTCTTTTAAGTCCCTAAAATCAAATACATTATTGGGAGGACTATTTTCTTAGTCCACCGAAGCCATTCCCCGACCAATTCTTTGGAAGGGGGAATTTTGGTTATATATTTTAAATTTAGGATTTCAATTCGATGTATTCATCAAGGTTAGATGTTAAAAATTTAAAATTGATAAATTTTAAATATTTAATTTTGATCCTAGTTTAAATTAGAATATTTTCTAATAATTAAAAAAATATCACTTGAAATTCATAAATTTTTAAATTTATTCTTTTGAAATTTTTTGTATTTAAAATGCATCATCTATCCAAATAACAGGTCCAAGTGTAATTTTTTAAACATTATTAGTTAATTTTACTAATAATATCATGCTCTACACTTATTCTTTTCAATAATAATAAAAATATATTTAAATTGTACAGTGCACTTATTTCTTATAAAAATTTAATTTCTTTTTATATATTTAATGTATTTTGATAATTAATTGACGGGAACTTTCTTTAAAAAAAATTCAGCATCTCACTGGTCTCTCATTCCTTTTACCGAAATTTATACAAGTTTTGAAAACTTTTACCAAAATTTATACAAGTTTTTAACTTTTTTATCGAAAAGTTATACAAGTTTTTGACTTTTTTTTTCCCAAAATTTATACTGAATTTTGATATTTTTTTTACAATTGGGGCACGGCGGAGATTCAGTTCAGAGAAACACTTTCGATGCGGTTCTCGTTTCTAATGGGTGCGCGGCGAAGGAGTCGTGACGGCAGTCACGACGACACCGAGACGATATGGGGCGACGGAAAGATAGACAGTTTCAGAAAATTATTTGGAGCCCCAATTTTTTTTCGTAGGTACGCGGTGAAACAAAGTTATGAGAAGGAGTCGTGACGGCACCGACAGAGACGATCGATGCCGGGACGACGATGGGCAACGAGAATGAAGCTAATTTCGGAAAAATCTTTTTTTTTTCGTTAGTGTGGGTGCGTTGTTTCCCTATTTTAAAATGAAACTTTGCAAATAGAATAAAAGCAGTGAGTTAAAAATTTTTTTTGGGTGTACTCAACTTTCCATATGTATACTCAATAAGTGGGTGTTCTCCAAACATTTGTGGGTACATTTAACCTGGGCGCATAAACTTTGTTCTTTCTACATATAAAATTTGTCCTTATGCAATATCTAAATTATGCAAAAATAATTAAAAAGTGAATTTTAAAAAATAATTCCTAATTTAAATAAAAAAAATCTAATCTAAAAAAATAACAAAAGCAATGACATAAAACTTGAATTGAAGAAAAAAATGCAGCAAACGCTGCATGACCTACTATGGGAGGCCCTAAAAGTTAGCAGTTGAATCCCATATTTTGGTGTGTTAGCACAAAAACAAATTCATACATCCCCTCACAAGTAGTGCATCATAATTCATAAGTGTGGATGTGTTGCAGTTATCTCTTTTATTTTATAACAAACTCTTCAATGAAACTTTATTCATACTACAAAATTTATTTATAAATTATAAATAAAATCTTATGATATCATATAATAATATCAATTTCTAACTATGAACAAATTTTCCAAGAGAGTGAATATTTCATGACATTTAAATTATTGTTCAATAAAAAAAATCATTTTTTCAAAGAATTTTGTTCAAATTGCAAATATGATAGTATTTTGCAATCTGTAAAAATCAAATAGAAAAAATATAAAATACGAGCGCAAGTTTCATTATAGTCGATTACAAAAACTCAGTGAAAGAAATCTCATGAATGTTAATATTAATTATTCATTCATATTATAACAACAATATATATCTACCTTGGGAATCTCTTGGGGTTTCTAATATCATTCTCAGAGGTATTAGAAAACAAATCCTTGCAGAGCTCCCGATAGAATCTGCAGACCAAATCAATAAAGACAGGGGAATTGAGGTTGTTCCAACAGTAGAGAAGCTCCTCAACATCACTCAAATTTCTCATCTTCCCCTCTTCAACGATCATCTCTAGCAAATACTTGTCGAAATTCCTACATGCACCTTCAACCTCGTCGTGATGTTTTTCACTGGCTCCGCTCGTTCTTACATACGCTGCTGGGGTGAGTGGAGACGGATGTGGTGCTTTGAGATAAAGTGGGGTATCACAGAGACATGTGGATTCCGTCGTGCCATCCATTTTTCTCTCGTTTTCTCCTGGTAAACGGAAAAAGGATCTAACTGTCGAAAAACTCACTTCAAGTGCCGTCTTCCGGAGGTTACGTGTGTAATGGTTGACTCGATGGGACCTTGCAAAGAGTGGACGTCGGAATTTGAATTTGAAGAGTTTCTTGCATGGTTTGAGAAACTTACGTTTGAACAAAGGTAGATATGTGAGCTTCATTTCTTAATGATGGAGAGGCAAGAAATGGAGGAAGAATGAGATGTGGGTTAAGTAGTATAATATATAAAGTGGGGAGAGTAAGTATCATTGTGTGTTGATCTCACGTCTTCTCCCAACGGAAAGTGCTATACCATAAACGGGATATTTTCCAGCAACCTCAACTAATCTTTATTCGGTTGTTCCTCTCTCTCTCTCTCTCTCTCTCTCACACACACACACACACATACTCTTATAATTCAAAAGATAACAACCTGGTACCAGTAAAAGTCATAACAAGCCAAAATTGGTATCTGCAGATATCATTATACATATATCTAATAGCCGAAATTGTTGTATTTTTAGCATCTAAACTCGTCCTTGTATACTCTATTTGTACAGATTAAACCATCCATCTTAACGCATTCACTGGTATAATGGGGGGAACTCCACTTCATTCTTAAGCTGGACTAGCTCCTCTGCAACCCTAAAACCCCAAACCACATCGAATCTTTAAGCATAAACAAGTAAAAACCACAACAAATCGAAACTAGATTTTTCATACCTTTCTTGCTTTGTAGCTGCTGTTGTACCCCGTGCGTCTTGTGAGGTACGTGCAGTTGGGCCCATGACACCGTCTGGAGACTCTTCAGCCAGAAACCCAATCGACCCAAATTTGATTCTGAATGATCCTCTTGATTCATCATTCATTTGATTCCAATTTCCAACTAAATAAAGAGGTGGTTGGTACCGTTCATCCAATCTCCCATGACTTTGAGGTCTGATTTTAGCATCATGAATGCCATTGTCAAGTTTATTTTTTGGGCTTGAAGGAAGGCATCCATTACTTGGTCCATGTCTATGAAACTGATTGTGACTTCCTGATACCATATTTCTGCTCCTCCCATGTGACGGTCTCTCCTCCAAGAAACCATTCTGCACGACATAAACAGTAAGCAATAACTGAACTATGCATATAAAACTAATGAATTACGAGAATGTGAGGGAGTGGTGAGGAAAAGACTACCGCGCGCGGAAAGTAAGTGCCAGTTCCTCGTGCCCTTTGTGCCCCTTCAGATCGAGACGAGGCAGAATCAGCGGTCAAGCACGTGCTGTGTTGCTTGGGGTGAAAGCTCATTCGAGAGAATTGACTATGCAAAAATGGCATCGATTGACAAACAATATCCCATGGCTTATTGTTCTCAATTCTAGGAGAATGATGAACTGTAGATGCAAATAAGGAAAACCCATGGCACAATTGACCAGACAAAAGACTCCTAATATGGCTGTCATAATCTCCACCGAGGTCAGCCAAAGGATTGAATGCTTCTGACTCTCCTCCTACGCTTGTTAAGTCGAAATCCCTAGAGCCAAGGGACAGATGATTTCCAGATTCTAAGTCAAAATCCCTAGAGCCAAGGCACAGATGATTTCCAGATTCTAGGCTTCCAATTTCAGCAGAAATATTGGAAGAGTATAGAAAAGGCTTATGACAATTGTTCCAAGAACAGCTTGATGCGTAATCATGTGTGCCATTCCTCATACTAGAATCAGGCATGGCAAGGCCAAAAGTATGGTGTCCCGAACTGACTCCCTCTGCATAGCAGCCTTCAGATCCCAATTCTCTCTCATTCTTGAATTCCGACTCAACACCATCATTATAGGAACCATTGATAGACGATTTATGAAGATCATTGCCAGAAAACAATTCAATGGGTGATACCAACGGTACGGTGAAGGATTCTGGATCGTCAAATTCTAGGGCCGAATGTTGAATATTATAATTATTGTCATTTCCATGCCTTGATATAGTATTTACGAAGAACTCACGGATCTTATCAGCAGCTTTATCAGTTGGTTGTGAAAGAATTTGACCAAGCTTGCGAGCCCCATATCTGAAAGCACTTCTTATACGGTAGAAATTTCCTAGAAGGGAGCAAAGGGAACAAAGTTGAAAAAAAAAATGACGAAAATCTTTCACATCATTACAATTAAAATGACTATTGAAGGCAGCCCTTTCCAGCCACACTCTTAGCATATATATAAGGCAATTGAGAATAACCAAGTTAATGGTAGAAATGTGCAGTGAAATGGGGCTTTATGTAAAAATATGTGCTGCAGTTTTACAGTCATCAACTAATTGTCTGAGACAAAAAAATGTAGATGCAACCGAGAAGCTTAAACAAAGAAAATGATTCACTTAATGGGGCGAGTCAGTAGCATTAAACTATTTGGAGAAGGCAACAGCTGGAGTAGGAAGTAAGTGGTCCTCCAAAATTTCCTATTATTTGAAGCTTTCAACTACTTACAGTACTTAGATCCAAACAAAAAAAATGAAATTAGCATATGGAAGTCATAACTTTCCATCTTTTTCCTCTTAAAATTAAGTTGGAAAAGAGAAATGAAAAGCCTATCATTATGGAAAATTATTCAAAGAAGCATACCGAACCATTGCTGTTCGATCCGATATCAGCCAAAAAAGATAGAAACTCTACCCAATAGTTTGCAGTCAATAAAAAGATGTGATGAACCCAGAAGACAGCAGTTCTACAAACTAAAACTATCCCATTATGATGACAAAAGAATATTTCAACAAAGAGCAATTGGTATAATTCTTACCTATGTGTACACTCCGGCCCAGGTTATTATTTTCCTTCAACGGGTCAATAACATTCAGATGTTTCGTCTGAAATGTTTTAGGTTTTCCTTCAGATGCCTTTGACAAAACAGAAAACATTTCCATGCAGTTCTCCAAGAATTCATCACTAAGCATCAGATCAGTCCATCCACTTTCTGGCACCTTCACTACAAATAAAACCAAAAGGGGAGAGGAACATTAAGAACCAAAATAACTAGAAGGATAGTGTAACAAATAACAGCCTGGGACTGTCAGTTACAGTTAGGAATGTAAGTTAGTGAGCCCAAACATGATCCTAAACTATGGTCAAAGGTCAAGGATTGACACTTATATACCCTTCCACACTTTCATGTGGAACCGATGTGGTTATCGTAACAAATTAAAAGCCCATCCCCCTTTCAAACCGGACATCCTCGGATGACACACTGTGGGTGGAAACCCATACAAGGCCCATTTCCCGGGTGGCAACCCCTAGGCCCACCATCAGGCATCCCCTTTCTGCAGCCTGTCCGGATCCGGCAGGTCCGACCAATTATTAGGAATATAAGCTAAGGCTCTAATTTAACCCAAAACCATGACCAAGAGTCAAAGATTGATTCCCACTTATATACTCTTCCACACTTTCACGTGGAACTGATATGGGATATCATAACAACTCCACAAAGGCAAAGTTTAATGTAAACTAGTATCACTGCAAAACTAATTTGCATTTTGTGTGTTTTACACTATTAGTTGTTTCATTAGAACATATTAGTTTGTTAGTACTAGTTGTTTCATTCAAAGTATTAGTCGTGAATCAATTGTTCGGTAAAATTGTTTTACCTAAGATCAACTTTTACACAAAAAATTGCAATGATGTAAATTTCAAACCATCTTCATACACCTCAAGGACACCACTTACCCATTATATCAGGAAGAGATGATTTACAAACTGGCCCTTTTAGACTGACGCAATAACTCTCCCAATCAAATTGGCTATAGTACTCCAAAAATCTGTAGAGCACCTACATCAGAACAATCATAAGAAAAAATTGATATGTGTGCATTTGCATGCAGTTGAAAATTATAATTGCATAATTTTGTAGTTACCGTTAACGGGCCACGTATTGATGAATGGAACAGATGGAATATGTAAAGGATTAATGTTTCCAAAGCATATGTAGAAATTAAACCATGGTGGGCACCAAGGATACGACTCTCATAATAGCACCAAGCCTTAATTAAGATAATGCTGCGCTTAAAGAGGTGATTTCTCCCAACAAGGCGGTCAACCTGAACAGAGAAGCAAAATTCACATGAGATTTGCAATTACAATATGTCACGATTTCAGAATCTACATTTCAAAATCAACTGAAATCTAATAGACTGCAGCATAGAAATAAAATAAAAAACACAATGAACAGTTTTAACATCGATAAGTGGAAGGAATGAATCAATCTTCAGAAAGGACTTTTACACTAAGCAACTTCAACTCACCTCAACTGGTTTTCACAAATATACATACAGTAAAACCTCTATAAATAACTTTGGGACAATGAGGTACTAATCAATAGAAAACTAATACTTTATTAGAAATAGAGTGAAAAGAGACAGACATACGATTAGGTAAAAATTCTTTAACTATCAACTATATTGAAATATAAATAAACTTAGATGCATTTATAATTAAAAGATTACACATTTGATCATATAAACCAATTAAATTAAATTTGAAATTAATCCACTTAAAATTGATTAGTTTTGGCCAGAAATACTATAGGAATCATATTAATTGTACTCACTGAGGAGATTGGTGATAACGTTTGTGGACAAACATTTTGTTTAGAAATATTTGGCAGAATAATAAGTAAATATATTATAATTTAAAAAATTAGGATTTGTAAATGCCATCAGTCACTAATCAAGGGAATTCATCAAAATTATTTTTAGGAAAAAGACTAGAGGATTCACTAATTGATATTTTGTTGAAGCATATTTGATTTGGCTCATTAAATTGGATTTAATAAATATAATAATTGTAAAAGAAGCACAAGTTAAAAGTCCAATAGTCCCAAGTTCTAGAATTTTACCCTAGATAACTCCATATTATCCAACTGGGAGGTGTTATGAAAACCTAAGTAGACATAAATTTATGGACAGCTCTCACAAGATAAACCAAAACAATTAGGTTTAGAGTGAGTTTGCATAATCTTAGACATCGAGCAGGGAGGTTCTTTAGGAAAAATATGGCCATACGGGAGAAGCAAAAGATTAGAGAAGAGACAATCAAACACAAATTGTCTACTCACATAACCAGAGCCATATAACAGTAGTTGTTGATTATTAAGTATAAATTTATAAAGGTTGAACTGTAGGATTGCCGTCAAAGACAAAACAATAGCATGATGAGTGTTTTAGAACTACAATTGACTACTGTCCACGAAAGAAAAGGGATCTTTATTCCCACCTGTTCAAGGAAACACAAGGTAGAAAGTCCCCCTAACTGATTGAAGGATATATCTATGACCATGTTCTGAACAAGACATTTCACAAGTTTAACCTGCAATTAGAAGAAGAAATCAAATCAATATATCACAAAAATTTTATATATTTATAAGTATACAAAGGCATTGAACCAAAAAAAAAAAAACACTTTGTGCATTTGGCAAAAGTTTGTTGAGAAGTGAACATCTTAATTTACACTTGTACCACAATCACCAGCCCCAATTTTGAGTATTCACTAAATCATGTTCATAATAATTTAGGTTTATAACACGTAAATACAACGTCAAAATGAAATACGAGAAAAAAAAAATTGTAGTAGTAATTGCTAGAGCATGTGCAACACCAAGAATCCATATGAAGTATATAACACTTCGTCTATTAAATTAAGTTGTGTAACTAAATTTTCCAAGTCCAAATATAAAAGAAGAACTTTCAATGGGCGCAAAATTGGTAAAAAAAACTCAAAAAGTTGCACAAGATGATAGTCACATGACCTCAACAATGGTCAAAAGTAATCTTCTGCTAATATATACAATCACTAATAGGTCTTTTCTCTCATAATTTTTGTTTTCTTAGAATTAGGAATATGGGGCTAACAGCTGCCTCCTTATTCATGTGTCTTCTCTCCGCATTAGTAAATGTTACCTCATTATTAAAAAAAATAGCGAAAAACATGATTCAATAAAATGTGAGATAAAATATTACCTCAGCATCAATAAATTGTGTGTCTTTAACTTGGAACTCAGCATTTTCATTCTTCTCTTCTCGATGTAAAAGTGAAAGTACATCATGAACTAGAGTTTCATCAACACTTGGAGAATCAATGACAGTGAAATCAATATCTCCATCAGGTAAGTATGTTTTGAGTGGCACTGACCCATAGGTGAAAACCTGTGACATGACAGCAACAAACACATTAAAAACTAAGCATTTGATAAATGGAAGACATAAAAAACCAACTGCAGAATTAAACATTAAGTTTGTGCTCCAATACTTAATATCTTTGTCTGAGCAATTTCCTCTGATCTGATCTCTTTGCCTATAAATCTCATCAGAATGAACTATGACACACCTTTTTGGACCTCTAAGAAGGGCAATTAATCAATGTATTCACTTGGATTGCACGTGAAAAAAAAGAAAACCTCAAAGAACATTTAATAAGGTAAATTAGAAGAAAAAATTTCAGCTATTTCATCTGGTGTCCACCTTAATATTTACTATCACAACTCAACAGCAATAAGAAGGACTTAAAAAGTTGGAAAGGTAAGTTTCTACCAAAAGCTAGAAGAAGAAAGGGGGAAAGAGTGCCTTAATCATACATGTGAGTATCAAGAGAATTTCACTACACTTACATCATAGATGAAGATTAATGTTGCGTACAACAAGTGGGGTGATAGGATATAAATACTTGAGCATCATGACATCTCCTAACTTCAAACTTCATAACTTTATCTTGCTACATCCTGTCATAACTAAGACAGAGTTTGGCAATGCTTTTTTAAAAGATCTTATAAGCTTTCAAATCTTATTTCAAAATTAAATTATAAGTTTTTTAATTAAATAAGATACCGGAGCTTTGAGAGGTTAGCAATGACAATTGGGTAATTAACTTGACCAAATTTTAAAAATTATTTCACAATGAAATAGAATTATTTCAAAGAAAAGGGCGCTATGTTTAGAATTTTAATGAGGGTAATTAGCTCATACTATTTTGGAAGCAAATGAATCCCTTTATAAAAACTCCAACCAAGCACTTTCGAAGCTTAAGTAAGACAATATAAAAAGCTTACTAACAACACCCTCTAAGTCCTCATGCACTTGGCATCTCTTATCGTGCCACACTGCTTCACTATAGGTATGCAAGATTAGTAGATTAGAGTTCTTAAGAGACATGCATTGGGCATAAGTCAAGCCCAATCTCTTTTGATTTTCAACTCATGACAAAATCGCCATTTACAAAACATCAAGTAAGCCATTGTAGCATGTTCCAACAAATATACCAGCACTTTCTCTAACAGAAAAATATAATTACACTTTCTCACACTAAAAGATATAATTAAACTAATAAAGTAGGAGAATAATTATGAAAAGGGGAGCCGAATGATAAACTTAAATTAACAGAATCACATCATCTTCCCAGCACGTGAAAACATAGTTATATATTAAAGCTGATTAACTATGCGTAAGCTTTAAAAAATAAAATGATCACCTCACAATGAAGATGACTTTTGATGAGCCGTTGAAGATATTCAACGATGTCTCTTCTCTTCTCCTCTGAGTCCAGCGTAGGATGAATGTAATTCAACACTTGCTGGGCTGCTTCCTCAGCCGCCAACAAACACTCCTCACTAAGCGAGGACAGATCAGGCGGCGTGGAACCCCTTTTAAGCAAATTAAAAGACGAAAGCCGGCCACCGCCGCCAGAACACGGCATCTCAAGCTCACCCATCCCCTTGGGCCGTTATGTTCAACTGAAAAGTATAAACAGTCAAACAGTAACTAAAGAAACACACAAAGGGCTTTCACCATCACTTGATCATTGCTCGTTTGGTTTACGTCTCACGAAACACGGAGAATTCTGCGAGAAAATATGGGTTCAGAATTGGGGGGCTTTGGTTTATGGCAGTTCCACTGATCCTTAATGTATGTACGCATAAAGGTTTTCCTAGTAAAATTCGGTAGAAAGAGAAAAACAAAAAGGAAATCCGGAAAACAATGGGCGTTTTGTTTGTTTCCGTCTTCTCCAATCGTTCAGTTATTTGCAGAGAGAGAGAGAGAGAGCAAGAAAACGAAGCAGGATTCTGTTTATATCTTTCTTGCACCCCACACCATCCCACCCCGCTCCCTGTTTCTCTACCTATAGTAACACTTATCTACAAATGCAGTCCACGACTAATACTTTTCCAACACAAAAAAGAAATACTCCTCTTCATCCCTAATCAATTTGCAAAATTTCTATTTAGGATTATCTCAAATCAATTTACACACTACTTAAAAAGAAAATATCAATTTGCATGTACACTCACAAAATTTTCCACACATACTCATATATCACTACTTTATTTAAAAAATACATTTTTCTTAAACCGTGTGTCATCTCAGGGGTGCAAATACCCCTGGAACGGAGGGAGCATTAATTAAGGTGGTGATTGGTAGACAATATTAGAAGTTATAAATTTTGTAAGTAAAACTCATATAATGTTATTTGGTAGGGTATAATAGAAAAATTATATAAAATTAGTTCTAAAAAGTAATTTCATTTGATAGGATATAATATAGATAGAGAAAAAGTAATTTCATTTGGTAGAGTGTAATATGTAGATGTATAAGAACAAAATTTACTATTCAAGTCATATAAATATTGTAAGGTGAAAATGGTGAGATAATTTATTACATTGTAAACAGTGAAAAGGATGTAATATGACCTCTTTTTTTACAGGGTCGGCCATATAAAAAACGGGTCAACATAAACTTTGTACCTTCTACCAAACAAGATAAGTCAGTACAAAAATTCATATTATATCACTTATATTACCTACCAAACATGTAAGTAGATTTTATTACACAATGTAATAGTGGTGGATGATAAATTTATTATGAATTATTTTAAAATAATAAATATTTTAAAAAAATATATCAGGTGTATTAAAGATTGGGGGTGGTAAATTTTATTAGAGTAGGTCTCCCGTGCAATATATGCCAAAAAAGGAAAATTTTGAAAATTCGCCGATCTTGAAAGGGTCGGGTCGGATTTGGACAATTTTCAAAATTTATGATTTTCGCTTCCAGTTGGTGATACTGTATGAGTAAATTTATGCTACTATAAGGTCAAATGTGTACTACTATAAGAACAAATGTTATTTTTTTTTACATATATTCATTTGTTTTTGTAGAAAACAAACATGTTAATACAATGTAAGATCAATATGTGTATTGTTATAAGAAAAAATATTCGTTTTCATAAATATTTATTGATTTTTATATAAATTATTATTTATTAAGATGTAGTAGCACACATATGTTCATGTGGTATACATTCTGGGATTTCGATAAAATTAATTTTTTAAGATGTAGTAGCACACATTTTGTCTTACAGTAGCACACATATGTTCATGTGGTATACATTTTAGGATTTCGATAAAATTATTTTTTTAAGATGTAATAGCACACATTTTATCTTACAGTAGCACACATTTTGTCTTATAGTAGCACACATATGTTCATGTGGTATACATCCTGGGAGTGGCGAGATAATAAAACATGTAAGGTATTATTACATTAACAACATATTATCAACATAAAATTAATAATAAAATAAAAAATAAATTAAGAAACACATATGTGTTCTTGTAAAAATAGTAAAATACATATTATTCTTATAGTTACTTTAAAAGTACGAAAAATTAACTTTTTAAGATGTAGTAGCATACATTTTGTCTTACAGTAGCACAAATATGTTCATGTGATATATATTCTGGAAGTGGCGAGAATTTTCCTTAAAAATTTTATTGGATCCGCGAATTTTTATTTGGGGATATTGCACGGATCGGGTATGGTGCAATATTGCATACGACTTTTTGTGAATTTATTATAATGTAATATAATAGTATTAATTTAGATTTTTAATACATTACATAAATGTTTGATATTTTAAAATTGATTAATTTATAATGAATTAATTTTATATAAAATTTTATCAATAATTAATACCTTCTCTTCCCTGCCAAAATACTTCCCAATTTTATAAATAAATGTGTGATAATTATTAAAATAAAATTTTAAAAAATTATATGAAATTATCTCGTATATACTAACAAAATAAAATTAGTGATGGAATTATAATAAAATATAATAATAATTTTAAGAAAAATTATGGCAACTTTAATAAAAATACTGTCACTATAGATTTATAGTTAAATATAATAATATATTTTTCTGTAAAAGTGATAATCTTTTCTGATAAAAATATTATTATCTTAGGTTAAAATTTTATCAATTTTTTAAAGAGGCAAATTTTTATTAATAAATATCCTATATTTTATATTAATTTTATGTCACGCGAAACTTAAATATAAATAGTATGAATCATGAATGTGTGATAATTATTAAAATAAAATTTAATTTTTGTGAGAATTATCTATGGATTTGAAGATATAATAACTTCTAATTTTAGAAAAATGGGCTTGGAGCGTAAAATTGGACAAATAGAAAGCTGGTAGAAGAATAGAGAGAGTATTACGTAATAAAAAAATTAAATAACTATGATTGATTAATTAATATTTTTAATTAAAACAATCAATACTACTTTATCGGAACAAATAATACTGTGTGCAATAAATATTTTTACTAGAAACAATTAATTTTATAATAAAAATAAATACTACTCATTAATCAATGCTTAATCTTTTAATAAAGACAGTTAACATTTTTCATAGAAAAATAACCAACTTTATTTGATAAATATAATAAAAGTCGTATGAGCATTCACTATATGTATGATAATGATATGTATTTGAAATTTTAAAATAAGTATCTCAATCAATAATTAATAATGCTTAATTATTAATATCTTAATTGTAAGAAAAAAATAGTGTGTTATTATGTGTTTTAATTAAAAATAAAATAAATTAAGCTAAAAAAATTAAATGCATATCATGCGCATGGTGCATATTAATATTTGTAATATAATAAAAACTAGATATTATGTGTGTAATAAACACGAAAATATTATTTTTGTGTAACAATTTAACTCAATTCAAATTGTTAATAAATGAACTGTTCGAATCGAATCACAATTCGAATCAAATACACGGATTCTATTTTACGTGTATGTTATACACATAAAACTTTACCTATAATAAATATTTTTCATAGAAATAACTCTTAATATTAAAAAATTCATATGAATTTAAGAATTTGCAATATATGCATACATAAATTGTGTATGTATATATTGCTACTGGACAAGTGGGGCTAGTGGCGCAGCAGAGATATGTGACGCGAGGAAAAGAGCGAGGCGGAGGCGGGCCCAGAACTCGAGGGTAACAAATGAACGGTGTCGTTTAATGGAAGAAACACCTACGACATATTTGGACGACTTGGAAATGCAACTTTAATTTAAATTTATTTTATTTTATGAAAACGTGTCTTGATTTTTACACCCTATTTAAATCAAATGTAAGTATAAAATTTATTAAATGGTCAAAAAATAATCGACATGATTTTATAACCTCAAGATCATACCCTTTCTAATGGTTAGATATTTCATTTGAGTTTATTTTTCTTCTTATTTTTATTGTGAAAATGATGTCATATTTTGAGTATACACATTGATTTTTTAATATATAATCAATTAAAATAAATTTTTAAGATAATTAATTACAATAATTCATTCTACTAATGGGTATATGACATATCATTTAGTCTCGTTATAAATCAAAACCGCAATCACCACAAAAAGGAACTACTTGAGAGTTGGAATTGCAGACTAAAATCGAATCGCATTCAAGACCGCAACCTCCACACCACAAGGAGGACAAAATAAAAGAGAATAATTTTTTTCGTCATGTATCTCAAAGTTATAAGACAGTTAAGACTTCATGATTTTAGGTAGTAGAGTTATATTTTATTTTATTTTATCAGTAAATGTTAGTTGCTAGTAGTTAGAAGTTAGTACACTAAGTCTCCAAACACTCCAAAAATATCTCCAAGTCAACCTTATATCTCCCTCCTAATTCGTTCCCAAAGAAATTGAATTCGGGTCACTCACTCAAATGAGGAGTCCGGTGGCTAGGTGAGCTAACCCACCTAGTTAAGTAATTGCATTTAAAAAAATTATGTGATTCCTTTATGAATTAAGTGCTTACATCCTCTTGTAACGTCCAAGGCAAGGTGATGTTGAATAGGGAAGGAAAAATGTTTATTGTAAAAATTAAAATGTGCATATTTTTAGTGAATAAAGAGTATATTTTTCTTGTTTTTAAAAATAAAAAGTTAAAAGAAAAACAGGTTTAACTCCATTTGAATAGATGTATTTGAAATTCCTGAATTTTACACACAAATAATCACTCACTCAATAAATTTACAAATGCATAGATTCGAATTATGTGTAAAATGTAGGAAATCTAAATCCTCTTCAAAACATGTCACTTGAAATTCTTCATCTTTACCTCTTTTCATCTATATTTCTCTTTATTTTTTCTCTATTCTATCGTCTCCTTATAATTTTTAACTTGAAATATATACTTTCTTGCATTTCTTTTTAATTCATTTATTTTCAAACTGATCCATCCAAATGGAGCCTATGGAGTATAAAAAAAAAAAACTTCCTCTGTCCCATAGGAATTTGCACACTTTTCTTATTCGAACGTCCCACACAAATTTACGCACTACTAAAAAAGGAAACATTGATTTACGTTCACACTCACGAACTTATACATATATTTACACATATTTCACTACTTTATATATAAAACACATTTTCCTTAAAAAATGTGCCGTCCCGTAGGGTGCAAATTTCTACGGGACGGAGGGAGTATATAAGGACGTCTTGTTTAACTATGAGATTATATCAGGAGTAATAACTTGTAAAAATAAATTTACCGTATTTAAATAAATTGGATGTAAGTTTCTTTGGAATGCAAGTAGTTCTATCATTTTCTTCAATCTTCCCTGATTTTGTGTAATATAAATTGGGGACAATCATAAAACGATCTAAGACTTATTTGCCGATGCTTTTCTATTGTTGATGTTTGATTTGGGTTTTAAATAATTTTTAAAAATCAAGTTTTAAAATAGAATTTTAAATTTTAATAAATAGTAAGATGATCTTCTTTTTTTTTTTTTTTGAAAAAACACACTATAGTCTACTTCTAGTACACAAAATGCACAACAGTCATGCTTAAAAACCAACTTACACCCAAGTCTAATTCCTACCTAATAAACAAATTTGATGACCATTAAAACCAGTAAAACCAACTTTTTCCAAAAAAAAAAAAAAATTGATTCTACACTTTATTAATTGATTGAAAAACACCTATAATAGTATCAATAAGTATATCTAATAATATAAAATTTATATAAATAAATAAATTTCATGAGAGATCAACTTTATTAGTGCAGTTGAAAATGGCTTTATACTTTAGTAGAATTCCCATTTAAGCAAAGTTGGACAAAAATTAGGCCGCTTTAGATTGCGACTCTTGTGCACATGCTAATGTTTGTGGACTAACAAGTGCATACACATGCCCTTCCATCCACTTCTTTTTTCTTTTCTAGTGCTTCTTCTCTTCCCTTTAATTTTTTTGAAGGGGTTGGTCAAGTCAAGTCTATAAAATTTTCTTCTTCTCTTCCCTTTAATATTTTTGAAGGGCTTGGTCAAGTCTATAAAATTTTAATTTCTAAATTCTAATCATCATTAATTGACATGATACATATATATATATATATATATATATATATATATTTATGTTTTCTATCTCATAGAAGTCTATTAGTCATTGATTAATAAATTAAGAAGGTTGTACTAAGTGGCCCATTAAAGAGAAGAGAATATCATTGAGTTAAGTGACTTCCAACATTTACATTATGTTCTTCTTTTTCTTAGTCTAATTGCCATTTTTTCACTTACAAAAGAAAAGAAATTCAAAAAAAAAAAAAAACATTTGTGCTAAGAGAGTTGGCATACCATTTTAAGAGATAAATACTACTCCTAGTAATTTTTTTTTCATATGATTCTGTTTCTATGAATGATTATAAAACAACTTCAAATCTTTGAAAACTAAAAAGACATGAGATAAAAGGAAACTATAAATAAAAAATGCCTACTCCCACCTTATGCTCCTTTTTCTTATTGAATGACCAAGTTTCGTAGATATCGATCAAACTTGATAATTTCACACTATTTTTGTTATGGTCCAAGTTATATGCACCCACTCTTGTAAATAGTACACCTACTTTGTAAATTAATTATTTTTAAAGTTATATGTCATAACACATATTCTTGTTTCTCTCAATCCACATGCACTGTCTCTATGGATACAAGAAGCATAGAACCACCACATGACCATCAATATAAGTAGGAGTCCTGGGAGCAAAGAAGAAGATGAATAGGGTTAGGGTCAGTGGCACAAAAGGAAAGGAATTAGGATGGAAAGAAAATAAAATTTAAAAAAAAAAATATGTCGCTGCACAGGAAGGGGAAGTGGGGTGGGGTAAAATGGAGAGGGGTTGCACGTTCATACGGGGAGAGAAAAGTGACTGGAAACTCAAGGGGAATCGGACCCGAATCACTCGCTCAAGTGAGAAGTTCGGTGACCAAATGAACTAATCCACTTTTTTTTTTTTTTTGTAGTTGTTTTAGTTGGGGAATCATTGAGGGGATGGTTTTTACATGTTGACTACGTACTTGACATGTTTGACCCTAACTATTCAATCACATTCTTCCCTTACCTAAACAACATACATAACAAAATTCAACAGTACTTTGAAAAAAGGGCACATGCAGTACTGATCATTTTTTAACATGCACAAAAGAAAAGACCAAACGACTGGAATGCAACCGTGGAATTGGAAGGTACAAAAAAATAGTTAACCAAATAGTAGACCAATTTCATAAATAAAATTCATATCCACTGACCTCATAAGCAAAGTAGCAAAACATAAAAAAACTCATTTCCGAAATTAAAAAGTGTCTTCCAACGCTGAGCACATGTGGATACTCCAGTCAGAAGAATACTAGAATATAACATCGGTCAAAATCAAGATATATAAAACTGAGTAACACAATAGGCTAAGGATCATGTGGATGGAATCAAGTGCGAGCAGCAACGGGGGGCCCACCTACTCGAGGGGCTTGTCCAGGTGCGCCTTGGCCGGGCCTTGGAAGATCATCCTGTAGATGGGAGTAAAGGGAAAAGAAGGATCATTATAGTGACTAAACAAAGAAAAAATTCTTTTCAATCTGAATTCAATACAATGTAGAAAATAATACGAACAAATAAATCGATGCCAATGCATAAGAGAATAATTAAGTTTCAAAACAATCAATTAACCTAAAAGGAGTAACAGGTAAGGTTTGCAGGTGCCAGAGGCACGTAAATGTGCAAAACAATACAAATGCCCTCCCCTCTAGATGGGTATATAAAAAATAAATATATAAAGACTTAAAAGAAGTACAAAGAATTCCCCAAACATACATATAAATCTGTCTTGACAGGTTTGGACATATCAAAAATCTTTTATTTTTCCAAATGTAGACAATATAAAAACCTTCAATTGTACTCCCTGTCTAATTTACTAATCCTATTTCATTTAAACGTGTAAAAGTAAAGTGAATTATAAGCTTGATAGGGTAATATAATGCCTTTTTAGGAAATAAGAATAATTTTATTGGACAGACTAAAATAGAAAGTAGGTCTAGTTAAATTGGACATAGGGAGTAATAGCCTTTTAAACTGCAAGCAGAGAGTAACCCTCAGAGTGTTGAACCCCAAGAAACAAGTCATAAGCAATGAAGATGATCAATTTTCAACTCAACAGGAACTAAGCAGCAGCAAACAAGAATATATAATTAGATAATGAGACAGAAACTAACCCTTGGGCGCCTGAAACGCTGTGGAGGCTCACGGTTTCTCCTATCAGTAACGGAACGAACCCTCACCACCTTAGAGTGAATGGCGCATGAGACACAGTACTGCATCTTCACATACAGCTTAGGAAGGGTGTAACCTAAACCAAGGATTAAATCATCTATCATAATTCCAATTTCCTTATATTCTTAAAAGCAGTAAAAAATAATGTATAGAAATTAGAAAGGCATACCATCAAAAGCGCAGGCTTCCTGAACATCCCTAACTGCTGCTTGCTCAACTATGTTCCTCACCAGAAACCTCTTGATTGCCTTGTCCTATCATACAGAGGCCAAAGGTAAATACTTAACCTGTTGCTTTATTCCCATAGCATATGCTAAAAGCTACTATTAGTAAAATGAATAGAAGGGAATTCATCAAATATCTCAGGGTGTCTTTTTTTTTTTTTTACATTAAATTTTTTTTGAACACATCGTAAAATCCCCAGTGCATCAACAAAAATAAATGCAAAACTTCGATTTCATTTCAGGCATCTAAAAAACATCAAGGTTTTCTTGGAGGTTACTAGAGATGAAATAAATTTCAAATCAAATTAAATAGTAAATGGAATGCACAATAGTCCAAAAGGTGACGTAATCAACTTTTAGCTGTGTTCCCAGGCATCATAAGCGACATGTTAATTAAAAAAATATTTTTGGGTAAAAGGATGATAGCTCATGTATGATTACTGTTATTTAATTCAAAAATTCCTGGTGACCCTCTGATCAAACATAAAGTTCAAAAACCCCCACATTAATTAAATACATGGGCCTAGAACCACCCCTGAAAAAAATAATAAAGCAATTAACTGTCAGGAACAGTTAATATAAAAAAAAGTCATATTTCCATTTTTATTAAATACTTAGCAGATACAAAATTATCTACCAAATATCAAATATGGGATCAACAATTCATCTAAGCATAGAGCAAATGCAAGCCTTCAAGGCCAACTTTTATACTACAATTAATCAATCTAAAATAAAGGATACTTATGACCCTGACTCCCAAAACATTACAAAATTCAAACAAAAATTAGTAAGGAAATTAGTTTGCTTAAAGTCAAGTTGGATCATCCAGAATCAAATTCTGGAGCTTAAACTTGTGTGACGGAAGCATGAAAGGGATGCACTGTTATCATCAGTAATAATGTGAAATTAGATTACATAATCTCATTTTGTGAATTACATTCCAACACATGCTCTGTGAAAAAAGCAATTGCAATTAACAGTGTTTAACATCTTAGTTATAAATTAGCAAGCCAATTGGTTAGTCATTTCTTAAGAGTTAGCCCAACAAAGCTCAAGCCTACAGGACCTTGTAAATTTGAAGAGTGCTCATCTCTATATGAAGGTGCCAAGGTTACAGAAAAAGAATTGATAACATAAACAATGCTCACACTCACAGGCTGAAAAGCAAATCCACCACTGATCCTAAAACTGTTCGGTCCTATTCCATTTTCAATAATACCTCCAATATATTTGAGAATTACAGAACGGCAATTATCTTTTTTTCTTGGTCTAGAAATCCTAAGACACTCGTTATCATTTTTTATATTCTTAAATGATGCAATTCATCATCAAGCAGATTCTCATCTCCAGTTCATCAGGTATATACTGGAAAGTGGAAACAGATGTACTGATACAAAAAAGAGCATGAACAAGTAGGAATTGGTCATGCTAGGACACAGTAGCTTGAGCCTACATGATTCAGCAAAAAATGCTAGCTCTTTAATCAAAAGTAATTGCAGAAGTTATGAAAGCAAGGACACCAGGGGCAATGTTAAAATACATATCAAGAAAAGCTATGAAGACCAGTCTGTTTGAACCTTAGAGGATGAGGCTTGATCATGATTCTGTTGGGACCTTAACACCTGGGGTCATATTTTGCTTTGAATTTTAACAAAGGGAAGTGGAAGATGGTAAACTGTCAAATGGCTTTCTTGATGTGAACTAGTTATATATGATATAACATATGGCTGCAACAAACTAAATTACATCGAGCATTATGTACTCAAAAATCTTCTTGGAGAAGACAAGAAGTGAAATACATTTTCAAATAAAACTAAAATGGCACACTTGTTACAGACCAAAAGGTGATAGGATTGAACTCATGCCCAGTAACACTCTAAGGTCCTCTTTAAATCACGAGATTAGAACCATTTGAAAGCAAAGCTCAGATCCATAAAACAATCATGACTACACAATAGCCCTCTTACAACGTCAGAAATATGGTTTTCCACAAATAGTCGGATAAGATAAGCATCCCGCAACTATTTCCTAGTGGACTTCTCATTCATAATGAAGCTCCATAACAATTTATACGTTTAGGGACTCATAACTACAACCACAAACACTTTCAACACTTCAATTAACATCATGAATCTAGAATAGTCAATATTAATAGATACAAATTTCTTTCAATATAAACATAGCCCTAATGAAAGAAAAACTCCAAACTATACATTTGATCTCTGCACATCAACACCAAAATAGACTGATAACATCAAAGAAAAATACACGAATAAAAATTATACTAGAGGAAAACCTTGGGACAGCATTTTCCGCAGTTGGAGCAGCGGATGAAATTGACATGGCCTCGGCCATGCTTGTTGCGACCTCCGTTCCTCCGCTTGAAAGTCTACAGAAAAATCAACAACATTTTAATACCGAAAACATTTAATTAAGAGAAAATTGAATAATTCGAACAGGATTATGAAGAAGCCTACCATTGCCGGTGGATTAGCTTTGCTTGTTCGAAGTGGAGGCGCTTAGACACAGCTTTAGGGTTCGGTATTCCGCACAAGAAAGCGGTGAGAATTTATATTGTTGAAACCTGCGCTTTGTTGGGCTCAAATTGTTCTTATTGGGCTTTTCCTTTGTGGCCCATTTTTTACCAACAGCATTTTGGGAAATACAAAGCCTTTAATATATTCAACATTTTTTTTCGTGAGTATGTTTACTGTAAATTTAATCGGCAAAACCACTGCTCTCGCCGGAAACGCGACTCACAGTTGCCCGTCTCCTGTGCGCGTCTCAACCGCTCCAATCGCTGCCGCCTCTCTGATCGAAGTCCACCAGAAACCGCCTCTAACCGCCGGCCTGACTAACATGCGAGCATCTACACCACCATCCTTGCCGCCGTGCGCTGCCACACCGGCGGTCGTCGACGCGCCGTCGCTGGAAATCGCCTCCGCCCGGAATTAATGCCTCCAGTCGCCGATTGAAAGAAGCAGCGATGCCAACCTCTATCGCCGGAAATCCTAACCACCCGAAACACACACTACCGGAGTTCCTTCACTCCCAGCCGCGCATCTCGCCGTCGTTCGCCATGTCACTTCGCCGATTCACAGGAACTTCCGCCTACTCTGGTAATTAGAAGTAAACATATTGTATTAGGCCCATCTTCCACCGAACAAAAAGGATAGTGTATTTTCAAAAAAATAATGTATTCATTCAGTTAGTGTATTTAACCTGGGCCTATGTATATGTGTATATATTTCACCTACAACTCGTGTATTAAAAAAAAAATTTAAAATTCGCTCATTAAAATCTATAAATTTCATTATTAAAGACCTGGTGAAATAAGAATTATAAAGTTTAAGGTTATATTTGCATAGAATCATTTAAATTTAAGGTATTTAAAAATGAATAAATTTTAGAATTCATGAATTTCAATTTAAGGTATTTAAAAATGAATAAATTTTAGAATTTATGAATTTCAAATGAAATAGTTTTGTTAATTTAAAATTTCTCCAATTTGAATTATGATTAAAACTAAAAAATTTAAAATTTATCAATTTAAAAATCATACTCAAAGAAATAGAGTGAATTTAAGTTGTACATTTAAAATTTATAAACTCAAATTCCTCCCTCTAAACACAGCCTAAAGATTTTTAAAACATAAAATAGTTTATGATCTTTTAAATTGATAGTTGAACAACTTTTATATAGAATATGTCGTATTAGTTTAATCTTATATGATCCCCTATCCAAAAAAAAATATATATCTAATTTATTTACACATGATTTAACGTAATATGTTGGAGGGTACTATGATGTATTGTAATACTACCTCCGTCCACGAAATTTATGCTCACATTTTTGCACGTGGTTTAATGCAATATGTCGGAGGGTATTACGGAATATTGTGAGGTCCGTTTTGAATAAAGAGAATATTTATGAAAAATATATCATATGTACTTTCCATAAATACTTTCTTTACTCAAAACGGACCTCACAATATCCCATAATATCTTCCGACATATTGCATTAAATCACGTGCAAAAATGTGAGCATAAATTTCGTGGACGGAGGGAGTATTTGTTTATGGACATTTATGGTATATATATATTTCATAAATATTCAATTTATTCATAAACAAACATTAAACCACGTGAAATAAGTGAACATATTTTTTATAGACGAAAAAATATATATTAAAAAGAGGGTGGCCTTTACTAATTTATGTCATGTGTCCCAAGTGAAATACTAATATAAAAAAATTTGGGAATTAAATTTATCTAAAAATTTTGTTCATGAATAAGTTATTTGCATTTAGAGTAGGTCTCTTGTGAACTTGAGATCAGCATAGACTCTAATTTAATATGATTCCATTTTAAATATTGGGTTAACCTGCAATTAGAAAAATAAATACGCTTATTTTTTTAATTCTAAAGCTGAGGAAGTTTTTTTATTGCATGACAGTACAATAATAAGAAGTGGTAGTAATATTGTTAAAGCAGAATAATGATAGTCTGAATGCATAATAGTGATAGTCATAACGCATAACAATAATAATAGATATATTGATAGTGATATTGAAGTATATAAAATATTGAAAAGTTTAATTAAAAAAATTAGAAAGTGTAATTAAATTGAGAAACGATTACTTTGTCTTAAATAAATAATAATATTATAAAATATCTTTTATCGTCATTAATCATTTGAGTTATCTGTTTGTTCTCATTTCATAAACGAAAAATTTCTGAACCAAACGACACTTAAATTTTAATCACTAAAACCTGTGACACTAGATATGAACCAGGAGCAATGATATGCAAAAGAATAATTGAAACTACTGATTTCAAGATTGAAACAAAGAAGTGGGTCAGAATAGCATGAGTAGAAGAATTAAGGACATGATTATAGACGGAAATCTAACAACTGCAAAACACCAATTCTTCCTTTTTGCTAATCATATCTTATTAAACTGCGTATCCATATATCTAAGGTGCAGCATTTGCTTCACGAAGACGAAGCTATGAGTAAATATAATCTATTCTACTGGCACACCTAGTGTGTACAAAATTGTTTCGTCGAAAAAGATACAACTCATTTAGCTCTACTACTAGTAAATAAAGTATCAATATATCGAAACACTGAACCCCATAATCCACAACGAAGGCCGTCTCTTCCAGCAAAATCTTCAGTTTCATCTCTAGATACGTGAATTGATACCACCGGAGTTTTACGCTTGCAGGTCCTTGTTTGAATTCCATCCCGGAGCTCGTGTAACACCCCCCTCGGCTAGAATACCACCCCCGTTTTCAACACTTAACAGAGGATCTGCTTCGCCTTCCTTGGCCTTTATACACAGAAGTCCAGAAACAATAAATCAATACATTTGACGTAGTTTCCATGTTCACAAGAATTATAGTAGTAAAATGAGATGTAACAAAATGTTCCAAGGAAAAAACAAGAAACAGTAATAGCACGAGTCATTTTTGGCATGCAAAAATGAAAACGGTTTCCCACGCATGTTAAGACAAACAGAAACACAAGACATCCCAACTTAAGCTGGTGTAGGTGCATGGAGAAAAGATAATACTTTGACTCCTACAGAAAGGGATCGTTATCATTTTTAGTCCATAACATTAACATTTTTCGGTTTTGGTCCTCTTTCACTCAATTTGAAGTTTAATCCTAAAAGTACACTTATACTCCCACATTTGGTCCCAGCGTTAGTTGACCGTCAGTTGATATCAACTATTTGGGGAGGATAAATGCCTTAATGTAATATTTAAAAGTTATTTGAATTATTTATAATTAAATTCAAGTACAAAACTCTTAAATAATTATGTTTAGCATCCAAAGCATCCTAAACAGACGTTCAAATAACAGTGGAACGAAATGGGAGAGTAAAAGTGTACTTCCAGGAATAAATTTGATAGTGAGTGAAAGAGGGAGACCAAAACTGGGAAGTGGGAATATGTAAACTTCAGGGGCAAATAATTATATTAACCTTAAAGAAAGAGCATATTTATTTAGGGTCACTTAGTAAATCTATCTTTTACTAGAGAGCTAATTCCATTGAGTATAACCTATTGGGTCAAAAATCCATACATACTACTTCCTTTGTCTACTAAAAGTATACACACTTTCCTTATTCGTCCATCCACCAAAAGTATGCACATTCTTTTTATGAAAACCATAACTATATCATCACTCTCACAAACAATTATTTTATTCATAAGTGAACTCAACAATACACTCAAATTACCCTAATTTATCTAATTTTTCTTAAAACTTGTGCCAGCCAATGGTGCATTCTTCTAAAGGACAGAGGGAGTATATAAATAGAAATCGAGACAGTTTTGATTTCAAGGACCCTGGCTTAACACACATTGATATGAATGAATTATAACATACAAAGGATACTAAAGGACAAGCACCTGGGATATTTGTGCTGCTTCAGCCATGGCCTTCTGCTGGCTCTCAAGAGTGCAATAGTATGAATACAGTCCCATCCCTACTATAGCAACCAAGATCCCTATAATGTTCCGCCAACTAAACGGGTCTCGCAAAAGAACATAACCAAATGCTAAAACAAGACATGTTTTTAAATGCCCTAGGACTTGATAAGTGACTGGTGATGTCTTTCCAATTACAAGAAAGGTGCTGAAGTTCACAGAAACCGATATTAAGCAGGAGAGGACAATAAATGCCTGTAAAAATATAAAGACGTTATGTGCTGAAGATTATATAACTACTGGTGGAAAGAGTTCCAGTCCTCACCAGAACTTGAGGAGTATAATTAAACGCAAAAACGTTCATGTTCGTGAGAAGCCCATCCAAAAATGGTCCTGTTATGAAGAGAGTGATTGCCTGATAGGGGCAAGATTGGTACAGAAGTTGGGTTGAAGAAACTTTATATTTTTTCTGGATGGTATTTGTCATCTGGTGGCATCAAAGTTAAGATCCCAAAATTGTAGATAACTCAGGAAAAAAAAATTCCAGGATGGATTTTTTCTTTTTTGGGGGTCCATTTAACATGAAGCATGCTTTTATCATGGGTGACAGAAAGGGAAGAAAAGAAATACAATATCATAGATAAGGATACAATTTGTGCAACACAAGTCGTAATGATTGCAAGCAAAGACAAGATGGAGCCCAGGACATTGAGCTGCAGGTCAGTCACTGTTGCAATCCCAACACCCATGAGAAGAACAGTGAGCGACATCTGGACATTCCTACTGCAAATGATGGTAAAGAGAGTATTATCAGCCAAAATTAGAGTATGAAACACCAATTTATTATGAATTAAACTAAATCAAGATACTGAGGACAAGGCAGCGCCTATATAGTCAACAAGAAATGTGATTCCTTGCCTAATGAACACTAAGAACTGTCACAAACTTCAATAACACTTCTAGGAGCAATGGACAACTATGTATTTATTACAATTAAATTAAGTGTTCTGTTTTATTAAGGAGTAAGCTAACATAGTATTTTACTCTTGCCTCTGAGGTTATGCACATTAACTGCTTTAGGCAAATCATCTGCTTAGTGCAGTTGTTCCAAAAATTGGCACATTATAAGAAGAAAACTTCAGAATTAATTTTAATAAGGTGGCAATTTCAGTCTGCGAGATAGTTCACCAGATTCGTTGAAAACAAGTATGATATGTGTATACATTGTGGACAGAATTGCAAAGTTGAGATAATTAATGGCTAAGCATAGAAGCATGCCACTGAAAACTAGAAACATTCTAAAAAGATAATAATATTACTTCTGTTAATCGCAAGGAACTGTAGCTTTCTTATCCCAATAAAATATAAATCAAAGTTATGATAACAAAATCTAGTATATGGTTACAAATAAGCATGCCTAAAATATGCTTTGGCAGTAAAACTGAAGGTTAAAGTAATCATATAGTGCACGTAATATAGATGACGGAAGATAAACTAAGACAAATCTAGACTGGTGCATGGGTCTGACCTGAATAATTTCCTGAAGAACAGAGTCTCTAGAAGGACAGTGCAAGGGATAATTGCTAATTTTGTCATCTGAAATTCATAAACCATAAATTGTGAAAATTTTGAACAGTGAAACTCTTATGAAGCAACACAAAATAAGGAATGACAATGTTGCAGAAATGAAATATATGAGAGAGAATAATAGAACATTATCTCACTATTTGAACCTTTTGCATCTTTAGCTACAGAATTTAGTTCTAAAAATAATTACCACTGGCAAAATGTGAAGTGAAGAAACTATGTTTTTCAACAGCAGGATACCAAACTATAGAGTTACAAAACCCTTTTTTGCCTAGAGCAACTATTATCAGTAAATTGATACCTTTTGCACCAGACTTTTTCTGAACCTTCTATTCAATGCGACTGCATTAGAAAATGGAACAATCTCTCAATTGCACAACACTGACATGTTGCGATTTCATAAACTGAATAACCTTCCCAAAGACCATAACTTTTATTTGCACTAAGAGATCGACGGCCACGTTGCTCGAAAATTAATGGAATTTACCACAAAATCTAACCCCTATAAGCAATTCACTCATCTTTGGAGATTTAGCATAACAAGCAACTGCTATTTGGATCCCAAATTACATACCAAACTTAAAAGGATTCAAAACATTAAAAAAATATCAAGTGCAAATAACCTGATAGAAACCAACTGAGTTGAAACCCAGGCTAAGATTTAGAAGTCCAATCGATGTACCATTCAGAATTCCAAAACCCATGACGGCTCTTGGATCAAAAGGCTTGTGCTCGAACCATTTCATCCACAGCGCAATATGAAGAGAGCAAAAAGTGACAAGAAGATGCCAGCTAGTCAGAGTCGTCGCTGAAAGTAATATGACAGGAGAAAATGGAAATTAGTAACCCCAGAATCTAAAGTGAACATAAACTAGCATGCCTGATGCCTATATAGAGTAACTAGGGAAAACAACTAAATGAATGATTAATTTCCTATACTAAGTGAATTTCTATTTATTTATTCACCACAGCAAAAGAATCACAATCGGTGATGTTTTCATGATGTAAGATTTGTTCACCACCCACCATTGACCACTTGCTTTGAATGCTAGAATTCCTTACATATAACTTATAGCCATCAAGTGTGAATAACACGTGGTCTGTCACAATTAATGAGGAATTCACAGATACACGGAGCAAAAGAACTGCCAAACTTTGCTCTGGATTACATATAAGAGCACAGTCAACTTTGGTAAGTTTCATTTATATTTATTTCCATGAGCACGAAGCATCAACTGGTGATTCTTTTTGCTGTCACATTTGGAATTAGTGGAAAACAGAAAGTAGATCACCACAATAAATGGCATCATTTTCCCCGTCTACATAATCTATTACAATCCATGCTCACTTAATTTAATGAAATGGAATGATATGGTTTCTATTGAGGAGATGAATACTATCGTCTTCTTTTTTTTGGAATTTACGTGACTTCTTGTGTGAATTGTGAAAAGAGAAAAGGGGGAATCCAAAATCAAAAAATATCTAGAACAGAGAATTTGTCTACATGTGTAACATGAAAATACGTCGCCAGTTAATTGAACTTCTTAGTGAACAGAAAAATCCGAAATTTTGATAAGATTAACCCAATAACAGTAAAGTTAGACACAATCTTCACACTACATGGTTTGTGTAGGGAAAGGCTTGAACTAAAACATCCAAAATAACACGATTGGTTCAGGCAAGAAACTAATTATGATAATCATCAGGACAATGAAATGATGAATACATATCATTAGATTCTCACCAAAAGTGAAGCCAAGAGTGCTCATGAGGGCCTTGTTGCATATCACAATCGACACAGATGAAACCACTGAAAGACTCAACGCACCAATGGTACCCAGCTGGTACCTCTTGCTTTCGCTCATCTTCACACTCCCTCTTGATCCCAAACACTCAATGTCTACTCACAAATACACAAGTTCCAGAGAATTCAAGGTTCCGCCGTAACCACATCATATAACATAGCGAAAAATAACGCAAGGAGCTAGTTACCTCATTTGAATCTTTGAAATAACCTAGCTAAAACACAGGTGCAAATCACCAAATCCAGCTCGGCCCTGCAGAAAACGAGACAATATTTCACACACGTACGATTTCAGAAACAGCATCAACACAATTAGCTAAAAATGGAAGGAAGGACAGAAGAAACAGCGATTTCAAACCCTAGATCTGCTCTATTCCACCCACAATCGGCCACATCAACCGCGAAAAAGCATGTTCGGCTACTCGCATTCACACACATACACAGTAACACAGACACAAGTATATTCAAATCCATTCTCTGCACAATTTTGTACGCACACAGAGGGAGAGAGAGAGTATACCTGTGAGAAGTGTGAATGATTCAATTTCAGATCACTGAAATTGATGAAGTAATGTAGGTAAGACGTAAGAGAGTGCGAAATCTGATCAATCTTTTTTTTCCCCCAAGAGAATGTGATGTAAAAACAACGTGTGAGGAACAGAAGTGGAATTATTTAATTCATTTTCCAGTAAAAAGGAGATCATTTAATACTACTGCCTTTCTACACAAATTTAAAAATAGATAGATAGATTATTGAGGGAGTGACTTTTAGACTTTGCTTAGGGTGACCGCCTAAGAATAGGGATGTCAAAATTTTATATGGTTTCATCCTAAAAGACATTGCAGAGTTTTTTTGGCACGCAGTTAAAAAATAAAAAGATATAAAAAATATATTTTTATTATAATTATATGTGTATTGTGAAGTGTAGTTTAATTAATAGTTTTCACTTTTAGATATGCAAACTTTTTGTGAAACAAACAAAAATAAAAAGTATGTAATGTCTTCTGGGACGGAGAGAGTATTTATTTTAAGAGTAAGTCTATTGTGCTACCGTGCAACTCAAATGCATTTTTAAAAAGTTACACCATTTATTATTAAAAGTTACATAAATAATTACTAAAAAGTTACATTATAAAAGATACATTTTTCAGTAAAACATTTGTAACTTTTCGGTAGTATTTTATATAACTTTTAAAAATAAATTTGAATTGCACAATGCACCAGGTGCATACAAGACTAATCATTATTTTAATTTTGGACCAAAGTTTGCGCCGAGTCTGACCTCACCTGAATTATTGAAAGCCAAATTCTCATATTCCATTCGTATGCTTATTTTACACTTAAAATTATTTATACTGAAAAAAAAATTAATTATATTAAAAAATTATTATTAATTTTTAATGTAAAATTTTTATTATATTTAAATTTAATTTTTCAGTGTGATCAAATTTAACTTTTCAGTATAAAGAATTTTAACTGTTGAGTGAGTGCAACGGATGCACATGAAACTTACTCTTATTAAAAGTAAATAAAAATTTATATGAGATCGTCTGATGAAATGAGACTTGTAATTAATAAAAATTATTATTTTAAAAAGTGATAAAGTTTAATAAAAATTATAATCACATTTAATAAGTACTTACTCTTAAAAATATATATGCTCCAATTCTTTTTACTTTTATTTTTTGATATTTCAATTCTTTTTTTTATATCTTAAAAATTAAATTGTTTAAACTCATAAAAACTAACAAAATATATTTTTATATTTTATTATTTAACTTTAAAGTTATATATTTTCACTTTTTTTAAAAAGAATTATGTGTCATTCTTCCTATAAAAAAAATCTATAACAGAGAACGTATATGCATATCTGTTATCACTATTTCATTTAATATATTATTCTTTAAAAATTAAATACTCTTTTCATTATAATTTCGATTACCTATAATAAATAGTGTAGATATAAATGAAAATTTTATTTATTAGTATTAAAAAAATATAAAATTGAAAATATATAGTTCCAATTACATTAGACAAAGTATTATATAAATGATATACACAGTAAACTTTATGGTGAACAATAATTTATTCTAAGTATTTTGAAATTTGATTGTTATAGAGATATATAATATAAAATATTGTATATGAACTAATACAATAATATATATTGTTGATATGGCGAACTAATACGTCGGTTTCAGAAATAATCCCCAAGGTTTACCAGGTCACCAGAGCCCATCCGAGCTGGAGAAAGTCCAGAGCTCGCCAGTCTGTGGGTACATCAGAGCTCGCCCGATACCCTGGAATCTGGTCAAGGCTCGGGAGCTCGCCCATGAGCTCACTTGTTAGTCGATAGGACCTCGATGGCGCGCTCTTTTTCCCTCCGTCCGGTTTATCCACAAGGGTGGTTTACGGCGAGGTTTTTAATGAGGCCCATCTAGTCTAAGGCATAGTAGTAGGACGAGGCGTGATAGGGGAAACAGTGTGAGAGATCGAGACGAGGGTAAGAAACCCTCGTCAACACCGGAAGTCACATAGGCTCGTAAGGTGTCATCTCACACTCACACACCTATAAATAAGACCTCTCTTGTATTATTCAGAGGACTCTCTCACAATTCTGAAAATCAATACAACTCCTATTACAATATTTCTCTCTCTAGGCTCTCTTCTCTCCCTCCCCAAGAACACGAAATCATAAGATTATTGTTTGGTAGAATTAATTCGTTGTAAAGCCACATAAACAAACACAAGTAGTAAATTCTATCAACAATTTGGCGCTAGAAGGAGGGTCGGGTGCCGAACCTGAAAAATTAAAAATATCAAGAACAAAAAAGTTAGGGTTTGGTTGAAGGTTTGAAGATTTGAAGGTGCTCTTGATAAAACTCAAGAACACTTGAAGATACACACACACCTTCATCCCTTGAACGAAGAATCCAGATTTCCGGACAAAAACCCGAGTCTTCGGATTTCACGAAATTGATCCGGAACAAGTTTTCAAATGTGCGCGTGCACACGAATAAACCGAATTTTGGATAATTCGTCACACTCGAGGCTAGACGAAAACTTGCACAGCTCCACCTAAGCTGGACGACCACCACTCCGGCGAACTCCACCACTCCGGCGACCTCCCCCCACTCCGACGCCCTTCAGCAAGTTACCCCCTCCGAAACCCAAAAATGGCTAACACTCGAGCCGCCAAGGGACAGGCCTCCGCAGCTGCGGTAAGGTCTAAAGGGGGTGATCAGAACTAGGCCGAGGTGGAGACCTCACGCCAGGTGGTGGA
The DNA here is from genome assembly GCA_026898435.1 of Prunella vulgaris. NCBI lineage: Eukaryota > Viridiplantae > Streptophyta > Magnoliopsida > Lamiales > Lamiaceae > Prunella > Prunella vulgaris. Next base: position 916,552 of record JAPKLY010000073.1, on the reverse strand, counting down.
GACATCACAACCCCCTCCCCAGAAGAGCACCGCAGCTCCTCGACCTCCGCGAGTTGCGGTGACCCAGGAAGACTTGGCCCCCGCCCTGAGGGACCTGGTCAGCAATCCTGACGAGCTCCAACGCACCATCGCGACCCTACAGAGGTTGCAGCAGCGACAGCAGGACGAACTCGCCCTGGTACCCCGACGAGTTCCAGATGCCGAAGCCCGAGAGCAGACCAGGCTCACTCAAGGCACCCAGACCAGAGGGGACTACAGCGTACTCCCCACCGAACAGGAGGCGAGTTCGGCACAAGCCCGCCAGCGTAGGGAGAGGACTGGTAAGGCCAAAATGGTGGAGGAGGGTCCCGCTCCCTACACGGGAAGGGAGTCGGCATACACCGGGGCATCTGGCACCCACCAATCACAAAGGAGGGAAGTCCTCCAAGGCCGTCTGGGCCCAAGATACGAAGAGAACGAGCGTACGGCCGCCCCAGCTGCGTCCCATGGGGACTCCGATCAGCAGCCACGCAGATCAGCCCACGAAAGGCTGAGGAGGCCCGCCACTGACCGACTGGGTCCCCACGGCGGACGCCAATTCCAGCCCATCACTGAGAGGTCACCCCAGAGTGAGGCACCTCGGGGACGTGCGTCCGCGAGACGCACAACCTTTGAGCACCCTCCACCGGAGGTGACCCGAGATGACGAGCTGGCCTCACTGAAAAAGGTCGTTGAAATGCTACAAGCACAAGTAGCAGCCAAGTCTGGCGGACCTGACGCCACGGCTCTCCCCACCTCTCCATTGGCACCTGCCCTCCTCCGCGCACCGGTCCAGAAGAAAATTCAATTCCCGGTGATATCCGCATACGAGGGCAAATCGGACCCGAAAGTCCACCTGGCCAAGTACGCAGACTTCATGATTTTGGTCGGCGCCACCGACTCCACCCAGTGCCGAAACTTCCCGCTGACCCTAGGGGATCGAGCTCATCGATGGTTCTCTTCACTCGTCCCGGGGTCAATCTGCTCATTTGGCCAACTCTCACGGGAGTTCCTGGCCCACTTCTCTGGGTTCGGATCTTACCTTACCCAGAAACACCGACTCGCCAACATCCACCAAGGCGAGGGCAAGACCGACCAGCAATACCTGGAAAGGTTTGACAAAATTCTGCTGGAAGGCGAGCCGGTAAGCGAGGATACCAAGGTCGTCGCAGCGATGGCCGGACTCAGGAGAGGCACCGACCTCTGGAAGGAAATGCACCTCGCATGTCCCAACACCTATAGCGAATTCCGCCACAAGGCGGGGGTGTTTGTGGCTATGCAGGAGGCACTACTGAAAGAAGTTGGTCCCCACGAGGAAAGGAAACCCTATGGGAAGAAGTCCGGGGGCACCTACAAAGCTCCCCGGAACTTGAAGGCCTTTGGCGAGGGAGACGAGCTCAAAGAAAAGCTTAATCAGGTCCTCACTGTCTCCGTTGACCACGTCTTCACTGCCGTCAAAGGCAAGGCCATGCTGGAAGAGCCGAGGCGAATCCGCCAGGACCGCACGAAGCTCAATCCCAACAAGTTCTGTGCCTACCATCAGGCCATCGGCCACTTCACCAGCGAGTGTCGAGACCTCCTCAAGCAACTCTGGAAATTTTACGAGGAGGGGAAATTGGCCGAGTTCGTGAAGAAGGCCCCAGCTAAGAGACCGAGGTTCGAGAGGAGGGCTACCTCCGACGACGAGGAGGAGGAAGCAGACCAACCTGGTCCCCATCACAGACTGAGGGCACCTCCCCAACCTCAGCAAAACATGGAGCCTACTCGGGAACTCTTGGTTCTTGAGGAAGAAATCGGAGCTGCAGGAGGTCTCCAGGACGGGGGATCCTCCATATCCAAGAGAAAAAGGAAGGCTGAAATCCGGGCCATAAACCAAGTCCAGGAGGGCAGCTCCGGCCCCAGGACCGTCTCACAGCTTACTGACGAGCTGACGTTCTCCGCGGCGGACTTGGAAGGGGTACTGATGCCCCACAACGACTCGTTGGTGATAACAGCCAACATCATGAACGTCCGAGTTCACAGGCTACTTGTGGACACCGGCGCATTCACCAACATCCTCTTCAAGTCCACCTTGGATGCCTTAGGTGATTTTGAGTCGTACCTGGAACCTAGCAATGCTAGGATAGTGGGGTTCAGAGAAGCTGTAACCGTCCCCCTAGGTAGTGTTAGGTTGAGCGTCCAACTTGTATCGGCTGAGGACCCCGAAAGGAGACTGACTAGGCTCATAGATTTCCTAGTTGTCGACCAGCAGTCCTCCTACAACGGGTTCCTTGGCCGCCATTTTATTAATGAATTCAAAGCGGCGTGTTCGACCTACTACTACTGTTTAAAATTCCCAACTCCAAAAGGTGCCGGAACTATAAAAGGTGACCAGAAAAAGGCCCGAGAGTGTTTACTCCAGCTCAAAGATGGCCGGGTCAAGAAATCCGTTACACAAGTCCACATCCTCGAAGAGGATGTACAGATCCCTGCAGACGAGCCAAACATTCTAGACGTCATCTCAGTCGAAACTGAGATGATGGAGGTAGGCGATTTGTCAAAAATCAACCAAGGCATTGGACCTGTGCAAGACACACAACCGACACCAATGGAGGACTTGGGAGAAACCCAAGTGTTGAGACCTGCGCAGGGGTCGGTACCTGCGCAGGGACAGCAGCCTACTCCCATGGAGGTAGCTGATGAGGCCCAAGGTGGGGGACCTGCGGGAGGTCAAGAACCAACACCAATGGACGTTGACCCAACTCCCCAAGTCACCACACCATCCCAAGCTGACAAACTACCGGAGGTGTTCACAGCTGACGAGCTCGCCCAAGCTGAGAGCCAACCCGATGACCTCAAACCGCGCATAGGCCATGAGCCCGCGCAGATGTCACAAGGGGAATGGGACGAGTTCATCAGCGACCCAAGGTGGAAAAGTCAGAAGAGAAAAGCAACCCCCATGGAAGAATTGACGGCACTCCCGGTGGACCCGGAAAGGGACTTAGAACTTTTTATCGGTTCTGAGTTACCTGAACCGTACCGGTCGAAGATGGAGCTCTTCTTGATGGCCAACTTGGACGTGTTTGCCTGGTCTCACGAAGACATGACGGGAATCCCATTGGAACATGCTTGCCACAGACTTAACATAGATCCGACGAGGAGACCCGTACGCCAAAAGCGGAGGAAGTATGGACCAGACAAGTACGCAGCTCTAACAGTTGAGGTGGTGAAGTTGTTAGACAACAAGCTCATCAAGGAAGTTTTGTGTCCGCAGTGGGTCGCGAACCCCGTCCTGGTGAAGAAACACAATGGGACGTGGAGACTCTGCATTGACTTCACAGACCTGAACAAAGCATGCCCGAAGGACAACTTCCCACTACCTCACATTGACCAGCTGGTGGACAGCACTGCAGGCCATGAGATGATGACATTCATGGATGCTTTTGCGGGCTATCATCAGATAGCTCTACACCCGGATGACCAGGAACACACGGCGTTCTACACCAACAAAAATATGTATTGCTGGGAAAGGATGCCGTTCGGACTCATCAACGCCGGAGCTACCTACCAAAGATTGGTGAACAAAATGTTTGACCAACACATTGGCGAATCCATGGAGGTGTACGTAGACGACATAGTTGTCAAGAGTTTGAGAAAGGAGGACCACCTGGACCACCTGAAACAGACCTTCGACATACTGCGCCACTACAACATGAAGTTGAACCCCAAAAAGACCAGCTTCGGCGTACACTCTGGGAAGTTCCTGGGGCACCTGGTTAGCCAGCGGGGAATTGAGGTCAACCCAACACAGGTCCAATGCATAATCGAGATGGGAATACCCGATTCCGTCCAAAAAATTCAAAGGCTGACAGGGTGCATGGCAGCCCTGAACAGATTCATCTCCAGGTCCGGTGACCGAAATTGTCCATTCTTCGAGGCAATTAAGGCAAACACACGGAGATACAAAGAGGCGGCCAAGGCCAACAAGCTCCACCTCAAAAACCACTTCATTTGGAAAAGTGAATGCCAACGAGCCTTCGAAGATATCAAAGCATACCTGGCAGATACACAGGTTCTGTCGAAGCCAATAAATGGAGAAAAGCTGTATCTGTACCTAGCCACGTCGGAGGTGGCCATCAGCTCCGTCCTGGTCCCAGAAGAGGCAAAAACACACCTCCCAGTGTACTACGTGAGCCAAGTCTTACATGAAGCTGAGTTGTGGTACACCCCAACAGAGAAGCTGGCTTATGCACTGGTGATGAGTGTTAGAAAATTGAGGCCTTACTTCTTTGACCATCCAGTAGAGGTGCTGACAACGTTCCCACTGCGTCAAATACTACAGCGCCCAGACACTGCCGGACGCCTGCTGAAATGGTCACTGGAGATCAGCCAATACGGTATAACCTACGCACCCCGAACAGCGATCAAGGGACAAGCACTCGCCGACTTCATCGTCGAGCTAACTTTCCCACAAGATCCGACGAGGGGGCGTATGGCTCCGTGGCATCTCTACGTGGACGGATCATCAACTAGCATGGCAGCAGGCGCCGGCGTGGTCCTGATCAGCCCAGACAGACAAGTCTTCACCTCCGCAATTCGTTTCGACTTTCGAGCAACCAACAATGAGGCGGAGTATGAAGCGTTGATAGCAGGACTTAGGCTATCATTAGCTGTGGGGGCAACCAATCTTCAAGTTTTCGGAGATTCCCAGCTAATAATATCCCAAGTCCGGGGGGAATATGAGGTAAAAGACCAGCAGATGATGACCTACCAAAAGATAGCCGCACATTTGATCTCGATGTTTACACAAGTTTACATCAATCAGATACCGCGGCTAGAGAACACACAAGCAGATGCTCTAGCCCGGCTAGCTACTAGCAACGGCGAAGCCGAATTCACGGAGGTTGTGATCACCACACTAAAAAACCCCTCGACGTCCGACTACAAAGTAAATCAAACCTCAAGCGGGGGGCAGGAGGACAGTGAAGGTGGTGAAGATTGGTGCACTCCAATCCAAAAATACCTAACGGACGGAACAACCCCCGTGGACACCTGGGAAGCTAGCCGGTTAGTAAAGCAAGCTGCCAGATATACACTGCTGGACGGTTAACTCTATAAACGTGGATTCTCTCTATCCCTACTCAAATGCCTAACTAAGAAGCAGGGGTCCGAAGTGTTAGAAGAAATTCACGAAGGGATTTGTGGGAGTCACGCTGGGGGGCAAGCATTGGCATATAAGACGATCAGACAGGGCTACTACTGGCCCACTCTTCGCAAGGATGCCATCAGCTTCGCTCGAAGGTGCCGAAAGTGCCAACTTTTCGCACCTAACATCCACTCCCCAGCCAACCAGCTTAAGTCGGTTTTCAGCCCGTGACCTTTCGCGAAATGGGGTATCGACTTGATCGGCCCATTTCCACCTGGCAGAGGCGGTGTAAAATTCGCTGTCGTAGCAGTAGACTACTACACTAAGTGGGCTGAGGCCGAAGCTCTCACGACCATAACCCAAGAAAGGATGATCGGCTTCATTTGGAAAAACCTGATCTGCAGGTTTGGACTCCCGCAGTCGGTCATCACTGATAATGGAAGGCAGTTCGACGGACAGAAGTTGAGGGACTTCTGCAGTTCATGGAACATCAAGAAGCACTACTCAACTCCATATCACCCCCAGTCGAACGGCCAAGTCGAGGCGGTGAACAAGATCCTGAAACACATACTGAAGCTCCGCCTCGAAGAAAAGAAGGGGAGCTGGGCAGACGAACTCCCGGAGGTCCTATGGTCCTATAGAACTTCCTATAGGGCCAGCACCGGGGAGACCTTCGGGACTGAAGCCGTGGTCCTGGTAGAAGTCCAGAACAAGACTTGGAAGGTGGTGGGGTACGATGAAGAGAAGAACGATGAAGCCTTGGCAGTAGAAAAGGATCTGATCGAAGAGACCAGAGCTTCATCAGAAATGAAAAACGCCACCTACAAGCGCAGAGCGGAAAAGTATTACAACTCACAGGTCCGAGACCGAAAATTCAAGGTCGGAGACCTGGTGTTAAAGAAGAAATTGATGGCCCTACCAGGTGTATTCGGTTCGAACTGGGAAGGACCATTCCGGGTCACCACAGCCTGGCCAAATGGCACCTACGATCTAGAAGACGCAGAAGGCAAGGCTTCATCATACACCTGGAGCTCGGCACATCTAAAAAAGTTCTACCAATAGACTAGAATCTTGTAATAGACTAGTCGAAGGTTTGCATCAGAAGTGTAGATGGCAACCGATGTAAATTACGTTGCTGTGAAAATTTAGAAAATTCCCAAGTGTTTGGACCTGTGCAGCTCCCCAACCAGGCGAGCTGCACTTGGTCGCCCACTACTCCTGGTAGCTCGCCAAACCTAGCTCGCCCACTTGCTCAAAAATTCGCAATGCGCAAGGACCAAGGTCCCAAACGTTGTAATTAAATAGCTCGAAGGCAAAGGCCAAAGTGCCCAAGGTCGCGAAGGTACCCTTCTTAAAGGGTTGCTAAGCACCTACTGCCACAAGTTAGAAAAATTCGCGAAAAAGACAGAAACGTCTAAGGCAAGGTTCATGAAACCCAATGGCCCAACGTGAATCAATCGAAGTGCAGTTTGCCGCCCTAAGTGGTCTAAGACGAACGATTCGCAGCCCTAAGTGGCGTAAGACGAAGAATACGCACTCTCAAAACAGAGGTACAATTCGTAGTCGAAAGTGACGTAAAATGAACGATTCGCTTCTCAAAGTAGAATAAGACGGAACAATTACGTACCAGGAAAATAAACAAGAACGAGCTATTTTAAGAAATTATAACGTAAAAGCGCAAAAACATAAATGAAAAAAGTTGGACAAAAAATGCTCGACTTATATTCAAAAGGATACTTAAGAGATTTTCAAGCCAAAAATATACTTGAAAAAATCCTAAGTATGAGTAGTGGTGCTGGCCACAAAGGCCGACCAGCTGGCCGTCTTTGAATTACAAAAAGCTCCTTCTGGGCGAGCTGCACGTGCCCGGCGAGCTAAATCTACTTGGACAAAAAGTAAAGACTACAAAAATGGAGCTCCTTCTGGGCGAGCTCCGCAACCCGGCGACCTACTACAACTTGGAAAATGTAAACTAAGCTAAGAAAACAGTAGTAATGGGGGCCTAAGACTCAAGGTCGGCGATCTCTGGAGCGGGGGCGACCTGGCGGATGGGCATGGCGAGCTCGGCATCAGGAGTGATATTCCCGGAGAGTCCGCTTGTGCCGAGCTCGCTGATGTTTATCATCGCATCCCCGCAGACCTCCTGCATCTGCTCCATCGTCGGCGGGGCCTCACCTCCAACATCCCCCTCTGCACCTTCGGTCTCTTGGGCGAGGTCGGCAGTCAAGACCTGCTTCGTCTGGATAATGTTGAATTTTAGACGAGCAGCATCGAGATTGATCCCATAGCCCGCGAGGTCCCCAATGTTCAATTCTGTGCCAGGGGGAATCGAGGACTTCTCCAGGCAGTCCTCAAACTCGCTGACGAGGGCTTCCCACTCGCTGTCATTATTAATCCACGCCCATTGGAAGGAGCGAATTACCTCAGCAAAGCAAAGCACGAAGCCCTTGTCGGTGGCAACCACCTCGGCGAGCTCAAGTGCCTCGGGCGTAATGGCAGTGTCAGAACGGCCCCTGAGCTCGGCGATCTCCAGAGCCTGAGTGGAAACCTCCTCCCGCAGCTTGCGGTACTCCTCAGAATTCCCCCGGCTCTGATCCCGGAGGAGCCCCACCTCAACCCGGGTCAAGGCGAGCTCCTCTTCCCGAGCAGCAAGTGTCCGGCGGCCTGGAGTTTTTCTGCCTTTTTAATTGCAAGCCGCTCCGCCTCCAGCGAGGCCTTCGCTTTGGACTCCGCCCTCGCGAGCTCCTCAAGCGCCTTCTTCCGCTCGTCGCCCACCTTAGTGAGCGCTTTATTTGTATCATGGCGAGCTCTATCAGAGGCGGCGATATCATCACTGACGAGCTGAGCCGCCGCCATCGCTGTGCAGGCGTAGTGCATCGCCAGCCTCACCCTGTCAGCAGGCTTCTGCCTCTCGATCATCCCGAGCTCTGAGGCGGAGAGGTATTTGGGGGCCTCGGTAAAAACCCGGCGAGCTGCCCCATCAGGAAGATCCCTCGATGAATTCAGGGCCCGACACCACTCGGCGATATGGAGAGGTTCAGGTCGCTACGGGAACTCGACGGGAGTATACCTGCACATACTCAGATCAGTTAGCAAAAACCATGGAAATTGCAAAGGCTTCCAACTCAAAAGAGGTCGCCCACTTACCCAAACCTATCGGGGTTGAGCCCGAGCAGGGTATCATCCCGAATAGGGACCCCGTAGGGAGGCGGCGAGGGCACACTCTGAGGAGTTGGAGGCACTGGAGAAGGTCGAACAGCAAGAGCTCGCCCGGACCCCGTTTGGCTTGATCCAGAGCCGCCCTCAGCCCTGGCTCGCTTGGCGAGGCGAGTTTCCTCTTCACTCACTCACGAGCCATCTCCCCGGTGGAGAGCTCGCTTCGCCTGATGGGGCGGAGGTGGTTGGGTACCCCGTTCAGGGTCTGAGCCTCGGCCCGCCCCCTTTTTGGCTCCGGTGGCCTTCTCCTTTGTCGGGGGAGGTGCCGAGGTCTTCTGAGAGCCAGAGCCCCCAGCCTTCTCAGCGGCTTTGGCGAGCTCTAGTTTCTTGGTAGCGTCCAAGACAGCCCCCGAAGGGATGCCTTCCCTCCCCGGACGAGGCTTACCCATCTTCAGCTGCCGAGCTAGGAAGTGATAAGCTTCGGGAACCTCAACGGGCGGGAGCTCGGCAATAGGACCTGCACCTGTATAACAAACAACCAAGTCAGTTCGGCGACCTTGACGTACAAGACAGAGAGCTCTGGAAACTCGATAATGAAAAGGCGCAAAACCTCGAGCGGCGAGGTGGTGTGGCGAGGTGATGAGACCGGCGAGCCAGCTGCAGTGGTGTTGACACAGATGTTCGATCTCACGGTCCTTTTTCTCCAGCAAGCAACACACCGTCCGCACAAACTCGAAAACTATCAAAACTTCCGGTCTCCCGTGGCTCGACTTGTGGCGCTTCAAACCTGCAAAAAGATAGATTAGATCAGTAATCTAATCCGACGCACACACACTAAGGTACGCCATCTACAGCTCGCCTCCCCGTAGGTCTCGGGGGTAGGAATGCGCCCTCCGCGGCCATTGGAAGCTCGCCAATCCCCCCCGATGAAGAAGAACTGCTCTTTCCAATCCCGGATTTTGTTGGGGAGGTCGCCTAAAAATTTGCCCCCCGGGCGGGCTTGAAAAGAGTAATATCCCTTCCCCTCCCTCACTTGCCTGATCACAATGAAGAGCTCGTTAATCTCCACCATGCTCAGCCGGTTTTCATAACCCTCGAGGCCGAAGACGGTCAGGGCGGCCAACAAATTGCTCCATGCATTCGGAGTGAGTTGGGTAATGGCGAGGCCCGTATCCGCCAAAAACTACCCGATTATAGGGTGGAGGGGAAGGGTGAGCCCTGCCTTCAAGGTGTGGTAATTCATGGCTGTGAGCCCGGCAGGGGGGAGGTCGGCTCACTCTTTCTCCTCGGCAGGATACATAAAAATGTCCAGCGGGATGCGGAACCGCCTCCGAATATCCAGAAGGGCGAACTCGCTCATGATGCTCTCCACCCCGTTGGCCTTAAGATCAGACTTGCCAGCGGCTTTTCGAATCGGAGCTCGCCGGGGTAGGGGGAAGCTCGCCCCGTGAGTTCTCACATATTCGCCCCAGTCGAACTCATTTACGACCTCGGCGGAGACTTGATATTCAGGGAGCTTGGGGAAGGGAAAGTCGATGAAACAGAGGTATTCATAAGTGACCTCCGTCCCCGTATCCTCATCGACCTCTTCGTCGACCTCACGGGCCAGCTCGCCAGCAAGGTCGCCGGCCCCAACCTCGGCGACCTCCTCCTGGGCCTCTTCAGCGGGAGTCGCTGCTCCCCCGCGAGCTCGCTCTGAGTAATCCCAGAGTTCGCGGAGGGGTGATTCCTCACCAGAACTAGTGGCTTGCTCACTGGAGTCAGAGCGAACTGACCCCAAGAGCTCGCTACTGTCTGGGGAGGTTTCAGAGCTCGCCCCAGAACTCGAGGAGAGGACCACAGGTGTTACTCGGGGGTTTGGAAGGTCATCAGTCATTTGTCCTTTGCCCAGATCACGACGCGGGGGGTATGGCTCGAGGAGTTCTCAGATATAATGTAGGCGTTCGAAAACAAAGAACAAGGAAAGAGAGAGAGGAGAAATCTGGATCTCTACCTTGGCAGACACGTCTAGAGCAGAGGATTGATCGCCAGAAATGCGCTCTGAGAAATGAAGGAAGCAAAGTGAGGAAATTCTTCATTTTCGCCTATTTATAGGCGAGGGGCACAAGCTCGAAATTCCCGAAAGATCAGGGGCCTTTTTGCAAGGAATTTGAAAAGTTATCATTATTATGGGCGGGAATCGAGATGCCAAGGGACTTGCGTGACGCTTGGGATCCCGCATCGTGTCGGCCGAGGCGACCTCCGAGGCGCAGCTCGCCTACTAGCTCGGCGCCCCCGGAAATAGTTTGCCAGACCTCAAGTTCTCCAGCTCGCCCACACATTGGACAAAGTCATGATGCGCGCGAGCTGGGGGGCAAATGTTGATATGGCGAACTAATACGTCGGTTTCAGAAATAATCCCCAAGGTTTACCAGGTCACCAGAGCCCATCCGAGCTGGAGAAAGTCCAGAGCTCGCCAGTCTGTGGGTACATCAGAGCTCGCCCGATACCCTGGAATCTGGTCAAGGCTCGGGAGCTCGCCCGACCTACCGAAGCTCGCTGGGAGCTCGCCCATGAGCTCACTTGTTAGTCGATAGGACCCCGATGGCGCGCTCTTTTTCCCTCCGTCCGGTTTATCCACAAGGGTGGTTTACGGCGAGATTTTTAATGAGACCCATCTAGTCTAAGGCATAGTAGTAGGACGAGGCGTGATAGGGGAAACAGTGTGAGAGATCGAGACGAGGGTAAGAAACCCTCATCAACACCGGAAGCCACATAGGCTCGTAAGGTGTCGTCTCACACTCACACACCTATAAATAAGACCTCTCTTGTACTATTCAGAGGACTCTCTCACAATTCTGAAAATCAATACAACTCCTATTACAATATTTCTCTCTCTAGGCTCTCTTCTCTCCCTCCCCAAGAACACGAAATCATAAGATTATTGTTTGGTAGAATTAATTCGTTGTAAAGCCACATAAACAAAAAACAAGTAGTAAATTCTATCAACATATATAAACTACCCACACTATATATGAATGAACACCACATCTAGCATTCAACAGTAAATAAATTAAAATCACATTATATATGAACTAACACTACATGCCAAAAAGTGTGATATTACGTGAAATGGAATATGTTGAAGGGAATTTAGTATAGTGCTAAATGGTATAATATAAAATGCAGTGCAATGAGATATAAATAAGAAATATTTATAAATAAATATTTTTAGATGATGTTTGTTTCATACTCTTCAATGATAATGAAATAAAAATATTTTTTCTTCATGCCCCTAGATTTTTTTTTATCGGTAAATGTTAGTTGTTAGTAGTTAGGTTAGTTCACCAAGTCTTCTTACACTTCATATCTTTAAGTCCAACCTTATATCTTCCTCCTAATTCGTTCCCAAAGGGAATCGAACCCAGGTCACTCACTTAAGTGAGAAGCTCGGTGGCCAGGTGGGCTAACCCACCTGGTTTCTTCATGCCCCTAGATATATTGAAGAAGATGTTATTTTCATGGTGATATATCACTTGGGCCCGTTTATTACCATATTTGTGATAAAGTGAGATAATATAAAAAAAGATTAATTAAATTAATTTAAATGTTTGTTACAAGTCATAAGCTACTAATGATAACTCAAGTTATATATTATTCCATGTTTGATTTTTATGCATTATTTAATAGTACAATTTAGTAAATGACAAATTTATCCCTAATTTGCATTAATAAAGTAAAAGGAAAGGATATTATAGTAAAAAAGTATTAAATATTAAACAATACCATAATAAAGGAGTGATAATTATTCCCTCATCCCGTATAAATTTGCATCCTATAGGACAACACATTTTTTAAAGAAAATATATTTTACATATAAAGTAGTGGTATATAAGTAAATATGTATATAGGTTTATGTGTGTACACGTAAATCAATATTTTATTTTTTTAGTAGTGTGCAAATTTATGTGGGATGTCCAAATAAGAAAAACGTGCAAATTCATGTGGGACATAGGGAGTATTACCTTTAAAAAGATAATTGGGTCAAAATTTATAATTGGTTAAAGGTATTATTCTAATACAGTAACAAATATGATAGAGATGAGTATAAAACATTTACAACCCATAACACCCACATGACAAATGACAAAATCTATTGATATTCAATCAGGATTTTAAATGATTTAAAAATAATTCACTGGTATTCAATTTGGATTTTAAAAGACTTAAAAATAATCAACGGGTATTCAATTATGATTTTAATAGACTTAAAAACAATCCACTGATATTAAAAAATATAAGGATTTTAAAGGATTGTTAGGTTTGATGACTTTTTAGTGTATTTTATAAATACCAACAATCTCATTGAAACTCCTGGGATTTCGGAGGACTTTTTGAATTAGTGACTTTATTTATCCCCAAGTTGATTTATATATGATTATTTATGTTTAAGGCATAAAATATTTTTAACCTTATAATCTTATCTCTGCGTTTATATTTAATTCAATGATTACTTTTATTAGTCATAATACTAACATCAACGATAAAGTAATTACAATGACGATGGCTAATATAATATTATATATACATGCATATATATTATAATAAATAAAAATAATTATTATAATTAATTTATTAAAGACAAAAACTTATATAGAAATTTCTACGGTAGAAATTATTAGAAATAGACGGATGTGCCCTTCATGAATTCTCGCTACTAACATTTCAACGCCTGGAAAGGAATTCTTGTGAACATCCCAAGGTTCTGAGAATGCATGTATTTCATTTACCTTTTTTTTTTAACCACAGATTTTTTTTTTTTAAATTAATGTGTTAGTTAAAAAAAATCAAATATATTATATCATAAATTTAAAAGTTTGCTTTCAAATTGTATTACTATATAGACACATGTGTGTTACTAAAAGATGAAATTTATGTTACTATCATATTAAATGTTGTTATTTTACATATATTCATTTATTTTTATAGAATAAATAATTTTTCACATAATATAAGAGCAAAATATGTATTATTATAAAAAAATATATTATTTTTTCACAAATATTTATTTATTATTATAAAAATAATTATTTTTCTATATAATTACACATATAAAATTGTAAAAATTTTGTTATTACATGAATCAATATACCTAGATTTCAAGATATAATGATTAAATTAAAAAAATGTATTTGCACATATAGTAACACAAATTTACCTATATAGTAACACAAAATGAGGAGCAAATGTGTGTTACAATTAAGACAAATGTATGTTACTATCATATAAAATGTTATTCTTTTTACATATATTTATTTATTTTTATAGAATAAATATTTTTATATAATATAAATAGTAAATTATGTTTTATTATAAGGAGGTGTTTGGTAGAAGGTATAAGAGATATAATATGAATTCTTGTATTGACTTAGGTGGTGATTGATAGCCAATATTAGGGGTTACAAATTTTGTAAGTAAAATCTATATAATGTTATTTGGTAGGGCGTAATATAAAAGTCACATACAATTAGTTCTAAAAAGTAATCTCACTTGATATGATGTAATATAGAGAGAGAAAAAGTAATTTCATTTGGTAGGGTGTAATATGTAGATATATAAGAACAAAAGTTACTATTCAAGTCATACAAAATTGTAAGGTGGGGAAGGTGAGATAATTTATTACATTGTGAACAGTGAAAATAGTGTAATATGACCTCTTCTTTTACAGGGTCGGCCATATAAAAATCGGGTCAGTATAAAATTTGTATTCCCTACCAAGCAAGATAAGGAGGTGTTTGGTAGAAGATATAAGAGATATAATATGAATTCTTGTATTGACTTATCTTGCTTGGTAGGGAATACAAATTTTATACTGGCCCGATTTTTATATGGCCGACCCTGTAAAAGAAGAGGTCATATTACACCCTTTTCACTGTTCACAATGTAATAAATTATCTCACCTTCCCCACCTTACAATTTTGTATGGCTTGAATAGTAACTTTTGTTCTTATATATCTACATATTACACCCTACCAAATGAAATTATTTTTTCTCTCTCTATATTACATCCTATCAAGTGAGATTACTTTTTAGAACTAATTTTATGTGACTTTTATATTACGCCCTACCAAATAACATTATATATATTTTACTTACAAAATTTGTAACCCCTAATATTGGCTACCAATCACCACCTAAGAATAAATATTAATTTTTCACAAATATATTATTTATTTTTTTAGAAATAATTATTTTTTCATATAAAAACACATATAAAATAGAAAAAAGTGTATTACTACATGATTCAATATATCAAGATTTTAAAAGGACGATGAATAAATAAGATATGCATATTTATTCTTATAAAAATTTATTTTATCCTTAAAGTAACACACATTTGCCCATATAGTAACACAAAATTAGGAGAAAATGTGTGTTACAATTAGGGCAAATGTATGTTACTAATCATATAAAATGTTATTCTTTTTACATATATTCATTTATTTTTATAGAATGAATATTTTAATATAATATAAAGAATAAATGTGTGTTACTATAAGAATAAATATTAGTTTATCACAAATATATTATTTATTTTTATAGAAATAATTGTTTTTTATATAATTACACATATAAAATAGTAAAAAATGTATTACTACATGATTAAATATACCTAGAGATGTTAATCCGGGCTGGGCTAATAGGGCCGGCCCGTTTAACCCTGAAAAATGCAGGGTTAGGGCCATGCTTTGGTAGGCCCGTTTAAATCCGGGCTTTTTTGGCCCGGCACTATTAGCCCGCGGGCTAAACGGGCTAGCCCGCCGGTTAACCGAGCCCGCCCGCTAGCCCGCATAATTTTTTTATATTTTATATATACATATTAAATATATAATATACTTACTAGTTATTATTATTATTAATTGAAATTATCCCCAATTTCTATTTAGGTGTTATATATATTAATTTTAAGTATTTATATTTGAACTTTTAAATACCAATATTTTCAACTTTTTAAGTGTTGACGTTTGATCTTTTGTCATTATGTTAAACTATTTTTATTAATTTTAATGAAATTATGGACAATATTTAGGTTCTAGTTTAAATATTAATATTTTATGACCATTATTTTAGATTATGTGTTAAAATTTAGATTTTTTCTATTTTTGTGACATAGCCCGTTATGACCCGTTTAGCCCAAGGACCGCTAGGGTTAGGGTTAGGTCTCCAATATTAGAGGACCGTTAAGAATGAACCGGATAAGGCCCTAACCCGTTTAGCCCGAAACCCGTTAGGGCTGACCCTATAGGGTTAGGGCTAACCCGTTTAACATCTCTAAATATACCTAAATTTTAAGGGGATGATGAATAAATAAGAAACACATATTTATTCTTATAAAAACTCACGTTGTCCTTAAAATAACACACATTTGTCCATATAGTAACACGAATTGGGGATCAAATTTGTGTTACAATTAGAGCAAATGTGTGTTACTGTAAAATCGAATGTATGTTACTATACTTAAAATATTTATTTGTCCTTAGAAAAATATATATGCACTTATATAACATATATAAGGTATTAAAAGATGTATTAGTATATTAACAACATATTATCAGCATAAATTAATAAAAAGAATTAAAAAATTAAGTAACACATGTTTTATTTTTGCAAAACTACATATTCCATTTATAGTTGCTTTAAAAGTATAAAAAATTAATTTTTTAAGGATTAGTAACACATATTTTGCGTTTTAGTAACACACTTTTTTCTATAGAGTAACATAATTTGAGAGAGAATTTTTAAATTTGTATCATAATATTACTTGAATTTTATTACATCAATATCAATTTCAAATAAATAAAAAATAAAATATCTATAAAAAAAAAACAACATAAAATGTCACATGCAAGAACAATATGCATATAATATGCATATATATGGTTATTACGTTTAGTTGGCTACATATATATATGGTTATTACATTTAGTTGGCTATTAAATGCACATAGTATGCATATATATGAATTCGCTGGCTTGATCATTAGCGCTATTATATTTCGCCGGTTATTTAAGTTGATTATTAGCGAGAAATATGGAATTTAAGGGTAGCGTTGTCTTTTCCCTTCTTTTTAGTAAGATTTCTACGGTAGAAATTTCTACACAAGTGTTGCTCTTTATTAAATATATGTATATATATACATATTCATTCATTTAAAAAAATTATTATCAGCAAAATAATATTGTTCATCCTAACTTATACACAAGATAAATATTTATTTTTTATATTATTATATTGAGGCTTTTGACTTGAACTCACACCTGCAAATTATGTCAAAATAAGTAATAAAATATTATGTACTGACGTGTATATTATAAAAATATACATTATTATAAAATAGAGTGATTTACATATTGGTTCAAAAAATCACTATATTTACAAATTGGTTCACAATATTTGCACAAAAGTATATTTTTTTCTTGCATAGAATCAATTTGTAATAAATGTCAATTTTGTGAACCATTTTGTAATTTTCCCTATAAAATATTAACATTATCATTCGAAAAAATAAAAAATAATATTATAAAACTAATTCCAATAGTTACTTGTAAAAAAAAACTAATATTATTGCTAAATGGTGTACACTGTAATTTATACTCCCTCCATCTCAACTCTTTTTTCTCCTTTTTCCATTTTGGGACGTTCCTACTTTTTTTTCCTACCTTAAAAAGAAAATAATTTACATTCACAAAAATCAATAAAGTACACTTTTTATATTTTATTAATTAACTTCACACTTATATACTTTATTTTTTTCTTACTCTGTGTGCCCAGTTTTTTTGGGAAAAAAACCCGGGATGGAGGGGGTATTAAAGTGGTGACCGGATTGCTTCAATAATTTGCGTTGGACTAAAAAACAATCAAATAAGATAAATACTCTCCTCGTCCCACTATATGTTGCTCATTTATTTTTTTACTTTTTTTTTGGAAACTACTATTCACTTCATTATTATTATTTTCAATACTTTTTGTACTAATTCCATTACTTTTTCGCTTTTCTCCATCACATCACTTATATTTTTTCACTTTTTTCATCGCATCACTTATACTTTTTCACTTTTACCTTAATTTGTGTGTCAAAAATCAATGAGCAACTTATAGGGGATGGAGTGAGTATTAAATAAAAAACTTGTTAAATTCGATTTAGTTTTATTCGAGGTTCAGATGAGTAGTGTCAGATTTGGTAGCCCACATGTGGATTTACAGATGTGGTTTGATTTGACATACTTGAACGTACTTACAACTCGTACAAATGTTAAATTGTTAATGCAGATTTAGCTAAGGAAATACTACATCCGTCCCAAACCAATTTGCACACCTTTTAATTTGGGTTGTTCCAAACTAATTTGCATACTATTTAAAAAGAAAACATTGATTTGCGTGTACATTCACAAAACTTTCCACATATTTATCCATATATCACTATTTTATTTAAATTTTTTAAATCACGTGCACTCTCTGATTCGTGTTCATTTTCATATCATTTTAGATGCAATTATTGTGTTGATTATCATGATTTGATGTTATATTTGATTGATTAACCCTCATATTTGTGTTTCTCATTGTTTTGGCTAGAAGAGTTGAATTTGTAGGTGTTAGAAGGAAGAAAATGAAGTTTTTGAAGGAAGTGGAAAAATGTGCATGCACGACCCATGCTTAAAGGCCAAACCGTGCTAGTTCATTTTAAATGAACATGCACGGTTCAACACCATATGCACGACCCGTGCTTATCTGCCAAACCATGCATGTGTAAATCTGTTTTGAACATGCACGGGTTACCACTTAAGCACAACCCGTGCTGAAGCTGTATACCCGAACAACATAATTCGAAGATTTATGCACGGTTTGATGTCTTAAGCACGACCCGTGCTTCAACTGCCAACCCGTGCTGATGCTGAAAAAGCGGGATTTGAGTGGAATGATCGAAGAATTGAAGGGCTTAATTGCAAAAATGGATTTCCCCACTTATCCACCATATAAATACCTTCCCATTTCAGATTTGAGACTTAGAAACCCTTCCCCCAAGAACTCTTCACTTTACTTTTGCCTCTTTTCATACTTTAGCTTGAGAATTCACTTTTGATTTCAATTTTGCTTATGAATTAGCATTGGACTTTGTTCTATTAGGATAGTTTTAGCTTCGTATCCGATTAATTTCAAGTTTTGTGGAAGACCTATTGGAGAAATCATGGATTGATGTTCAATTGCACTTGTTCTTCATTTTTGCTACTTCTATTGGTAATATCTTTTCATTTTAGCAAGATCATTGTTAAAATTCATCATGGGCTTTGTTAATTCTATCTTTAACATCATTGTTATGTTGATCTTAGCAATGTGCTAAATCTTTTATGCTTTGGGTGTTTGAATTATGATGGAGATTGATGTATTTGTGTTTTGATTAACTTGAATTTGCTATGGATTTGGTGATATGATTCACTTGATGTGTTTATCTTGATTTAATTGATTTATCTAATTGATTATTCCATGATTGATGATTACATGTTGCAACTAGGGTTGGGTATGTGGTTAATTGGTCATGTGAAGAAAGATTAGGTGGTTTATTAGATTTAATTAGAGGTTTATTGACCCGAGAGGGGGTAGATCGCTTAGAATTACCATCAAGTGACATTAGATTCCTTAATTGACTATTGGGGTGTTTAGTGAAGGGGGAAACTAGGGACGGTATCTGTGCGAACCTCCTAGCGTTCACTATCCTAGGGGCCGTTTATAGTTAATTAGGTGCTAGTTAGCTAGAATTGATCATCCGAGCCTCAAAAGGGATGAGTTTTCATTTGCTTTGTGGTAGCCCTTATCGTCACCAATGAAATAGCAAAGGATAGGGAATTAGAACACGTTTTGCATTAGTTTAAGTCATAAGGATAACACCTGAAGCATACCTCTCACCTCGCACTTCTAATCGAAGTTAGGATAATTGTTTGTTCTTGTGTGCTTGATATTTACAATTTTTAGTTTAAAACCGGATTAGTTGCTATAATACTTATGCCAACATATGACTTCGGGGATCCATAGCTCTCTCTTGTCCTAGGTCGATAACTACTGGGTCGTTTGCTTGCATTGCTACAAATGCTCATCCGCTTTTGGGTCAATTTGCTTTTAATTTGAAAATCGTGCAAAAAGACGAAAAAGCCACTCTCATGGGTGCAAATTGGTATGAGATGGAGGGATTAAGATTTATTACAATTTCACACGCCTAAACAAAATATTTCATATTCAAAAAAATTAATAAAATATATTTTTAATTTTTACACATATATAATTTTTTTCTCTTGGTTCTTATGTCATCTTCAAATGTAAAATTATTTCAAAACTTTTAAAATCTAAGAGATTGCGTGTTTATTATGAATTTTAAATAAGGTAAAAAATTTATTTTAATTATAAAAGTGAATGATATGTATTAAAAATATTATTTATCAAGTATAACCTTTATTAAAAATTAAAATTGGTATTGAGTAGAGCAAAAGTAGAGTGATAAGTTAATTAGTATTAATTAATATATTTTAAAAGTTATGTATAAATGTGTAAAAAAAAAAAATTTAATATCAATTTTAAAATTCAAATATTACTAGGGCGTAATTTATTGTGACAAGAATTATTTTAGGGATTAAAGTTTTTTTAGTCCTACAATTTGTCACGAATTTTAATTGGTTCAGATGGATTACATATTTTGATATTGGTCCTTTTTACAAACTTACATGACCAAAATTAAATTTGATTTTGGTCCTGTAAGTTTGCAAAATGATCAAAATCAAAATATTTTTAAACTTATAGGACCAATATCAAAATATGTATTTCATGTGGACCAAATTCAAAATGAAGATAAATTATGGAATGTGTACATTTTATTGATAAGATAGGTCAACATCCGAAAAAAACATCCTTACCATTATTATGTTTGTAACTCAGTTAATAATTATATAAATATAGTTATCAGTAACTTTTGATAAAAGCTAAATCCAATTTTTTGGAACGGAGGTAGTATATTTAATATTTTATTTAGAATATTTTTTTTTTAAAAAACGTAAAATTCCAAGAATGCAAATTCTTCTAAAACAAAAGTAGTAAATAAAGTAAGTATAAATATCTTAATTTAGTGTGAGCGTACAATTTTTATGATGGGTGTACTACAAATATATATATAGTAAATGGCAGACGATGTGCGCTAATTTTTTTCTACTAATGTTAAAAAAATTTAACATATATAAATAAAAATATACGTTGTACGATAATTATAAATATAAAACATAATTAATAACTAAATATATTTTTAATAAAATGCAACAAGTCAACAAAATATTAAAAACTATCATAATACGTTATTGTCCAACTTCTAAAAAAAATACTCCCTCTGTCCCCTTAAAAATACGTTATTGTCTAACTTTTGAGCACTAATATTAAGAAGTGCATAAAAATATTGATATAGTACATGTGATGTGATGGAGAAAAGTGAAAAAGTAATGAGAATTGTGTAAAAAGTATTGAAAATAATAATAAAGAAGTTAATAGTAGTTTCCTAAAAAGGTAAAAAAAATAAATGAGCAACATATAGTGGGACGGACGAAAATGACAAAATGAATAATTTATAATGGGACGGATGAAGTACAAAAATAGCAAAATATATAGTACAAATAATTCAATTAAGAGGAACACCTAAAGATAATGATTGCTAATTTCCATATACACGTTTTTCATCATTAGATTCAAATTCTACATCAAATTTATTTCTTCATCATCAGATGAGAAATCATCCTCGTCAAGTTCTGCAAATCGAGAACTTTTTAGAGAAATACTTTCCACTTCATCATGAATTCCTAGTGAATTCATACCCGAGACTGGGCTAATGTTTCCCTAAAAAACACTATCATCAACCAATACATCTTTAATAATCTATTTTTTTTACAGTGATGCAGAAATCAGCCTAGACGGCCCCTTGCCGACCAAATTTCAGTAAAATTGGTAATTTTAGGCGTTTTCGTGTCTAGGCGGTCCTAGACGGTCTCTAGACGGTCCTAGGCGGCCCAAAATTTTATATTTTTATATTTAAAAAAAAAAGGCGGCGATTAGGTGCACGCCGCCTAAGCGGCCCTAGACGCTAGGTGGCTAAAAAACGCCCGATCACCGATTTCGAAATTCTACAACCTTAATTTTTTAACACAATTTTAAATTAAAAAAAGAATAATGATTGTCTACTCTTGACGGTGCCAAGACTGCGCCAAATGCACTTAACAATTTTTTCAACGATTTGACCTAAACGTTTGGCGCCCGCCGTTATATCACTGGTATATATATATATACTTAATTATATAGTATAGAACTCATATATTATGTGAGATTTTACATTCAAATGTTGTTTATTTCATTTAGTGCATGAATAGATATATTAGTGCAATGTACAATTCAAATATATTATTGCAAAATCATTAAAAAATTATAATAATTATTATTGAAAAATTAGCCTCATCATATTATAATAAAAATGACTTTTTAATAAAAAATACAATTTTCCATTAGAAAATAAAAAAAATTCAATAATGGTAATTTTTTAAAAATAGTGCGCATAAGACTAAACCTATTATATACTATAATTCTGCAATTGATATGTATATTTAATACTACTACTACTACATCCATTTCAGCTACCTGGAATTTATGGAATATTTGTCATGAAAATTGCTGTTATAGTTGTCCTTAATAGAATTGCACAAAAATTTATTAAGGTTTAATGAAGGATTTATTACACTGTCAAATAGAAATTGACAGACAATAACATTCAATTAATTTAAAAATAATTAAGTTAAAACCAACAACATTGCAAGTACTAAATATATAAATGGAGTTTTAAAATTGTAAGCACAAAATAATTTCAATATATAAAATTAAATAAGGCATACTAGATGAGAGATTTTAAAATAAAATTAACGCATATTAACATAAACCACATTTAGATTGATTTTATTTATTTATTTATAAATCAAATCAAATAAAGAATAAACGAATACATAATAAAGTCAAATAACTAAAATATAGATTGATTAATTTTTAATATGCATAGCAAGCACAACATTTATATACCAAATTGATTTGAGACTATTTATACAGTAACGCATCATCATTATTAGTACACCAAATTCATTATTTACTTTTCATCTCATGTGAACTAGAGGTCATGTAATTTTCTTTAATATCACGATTATATGATAAAAATTTGCATTAACTTAAAGTCACAGTGAACCCGCAATTATCATTATGTAAACTATCAGTATTATACATATTTACTATTTTTATTGTGCATATATGTATATCATTTTTTAAAACCAAGCATATTTTTATAATAATAATAATAAAATATATAAATAGCAATAATAGTGATTATACATAAAAGTCATGTAAACTCAAATTTACAAATGATCTACTCCTATTATATATATATATATATTATCACTTTTAAAAAAAATTAGGGGGCGCTTGGTATGGAAATCTTTCAATGGTAATGGGAATTGAGATATAATTGTAGTAATTATAGTAGCAAATTAGAACAAATGAGATACATAACATTGTTTTTCCTCCTAAATAAGGTAATCAACACCTCCATTTGATTACCCCCTCTTCACCTTGTAATCATCCTCCTCAATCAATCCCCAATATCACAACCAACATCTTTATTTTTTGTCCACTTTTTCCAAAATTGGAGTACAACACTATTGATATAACCACCATAAATACAAACACACATTCAACATATGTAGGGCAAAAAAGAAAAATGAAATTTCATTCCCATTACCATTGAAGAATTTGAAACAAGCGCCCCCTTAATTTTTAAACAATGATAATAAATATACATAATAATAATATTTGAAGAAATCAAATTTATATTTCACATAGTAATTTTTTTTGTCGCCACCTAATCACACATAATAACGATTTCTCAATTAGACTACACATCATCAAGACAAAAACTTGTATGAACCCGAGTTCACGGTAAACAATTATCCATGCTCTAATCAGATAACATAAAGGCGAGTCTCCACGAAAATTTGTCTGTGAACAAGTCCCCTTGCATTTGCAGCGAACCAAAACAATCAAGTGATAAACCACACATCAATTTTTGCTTGTATATGAAAAAAGAAACCACCTTTTTTTTTTCTCTTTTGACAGGGAAAAAAGAAACCACTCTTAAAAGTGTCAAAAGGGAGCAAAAATTCAATTTCCTGCATTGGTCACTACCCTACATAGATCTCACTATTGATTTTGAATATCTATGATATATCAAAGTAGTATTCCCTAGAGAGGGACAAAAATAAGTGTGTTTAAAGGTAATGATGGGTCCAAAACTTACCTCTCTTTCAACAGAGGCCCGGATAATATTCAGAAGATTTCGTGAAACCCACGAGGTCGTTAATTACCTGTGTAGACGCCGCTCGTGCATCTGCATCTTTCAAGTCTGTGTTGCAACCCCACACATGGATTGCAAGCCTCCGACACTTGGGAGAAGGCTGCCTTAAATAAGTTTGATACCACTCAATAATATGCTCCTTCCTGATATCTTTGAGTTCCTCAGCCTCCTTTGTGCCCATGTCAAACATATACCTGAAAGCCAAACCCGTACGTGCTTTAGTAAGGCAACATCCTCGAGGATTTCTTATGTACAGGAGAAAGTAACGGGCTACCTTTTGTCAATTATTTGACCCCAGTAACGATTTGTTTCGTAAGAAAGAGATGGATCTTTCTCAAGAAGCTTCCCGATTAAACCGTTCCTATAATTCTCGAATGTTTCATTGTCAAGTGCATTCTGCAACATCAATAGAGTTTCAGTACAGAACATGTTGGCCTTTAAACAAGATAGGTATTAGAGTGCCATCTTATTTTCATTGAAAGACTGAAATCTGAGGTACATAAACTGTATACTATTAATAAGGAAGAACGTCCAGCATATTAACACACGGAGGAATAAAGCCAGTTAATATCAATGATTTTAAGTCATAAACAAAACTCTCACTCACACAACATCATAGAAACCAAAAGCTCATCAGCATTACTGAAGAAGTAGGAAAGGATACTTACCAACATCTCTTCTAAGCCATTTATGAAGTTTTCAATCCTCCCTTGTAAGTAGACAGGATTGTATTCAGAAGATTGAACACGGAAACAAAACCCTAATATGCGGTACGTTACTCGGGGGCTACAATCAACAACGTAACCAAGTTGTTCCTTTGTCCTGTACGAAACGAACAAACAAACAAACCAAAAAATGAATTGAGTTATTATGTCACAGCTACTCACATTCTATCTGTTTTTTTTTCTTTTTTTTTTTTGTGGGGTGGGGTGGGGGGTGGGTGGGTTGGGAGTTGGGGGGGGAATTGACATACCTGAGTTGATTAAAAAGTGGTTCTTCAACTATTTCGTCAAAAAGGTCTGTTAGTGCTTTTAATCTAGTCAATGTCGTTCTTTCTTCTGGTTCAATCTGAAAATAGAGCTGGGGGTGGGAGAAAAGAAAAGGAATAGAGTATTAAATTAGAATGTTCCCCATTCAGTAACAAGAAGTACCAAATCTCACTCAGAGCTGCTTTTCTGTTACCTCTACCACAGAGTTTGTTTCTAGCTTATTTTTCACCCTGACATCTCTAACAAGGTCAGCACTTGAAGGAAGACGCATCACAACCTCTTTGTGTCTCATGTCATATGGAAGTGGCTGCACTAAGAAATTACTTTTGAATATCTCGGTTATCTTAAGAGCTTCCTCTTCGAGCATATTCCCATGGCAAAGTCCTTCAATATACAACTGCAAAGAGGCCATTTAAAGTAAGTGTAAAGTGTTAAGAGGGGCAACACTCTAAAACAAAAAAACAATTCTGCAAAACATTTTGATAAATGCTAGAGGTTTTTTATTTTTATTGGCATTGCAAGGAGCAAGCCATCCCTTATCAACAACACAGACCCATAAAGAAGCTCTAAATGTTAGTATGTTACCATGCCCCACCCGTCCTCTAAAGGTTCTTTAATATCCTCAAAAGTTCTCTTATTCCTTTCAAGACAAAGAGATACGAACAAAGCTAAAAAAATTACTTTCCAAAAATTTGACCCATATTGCAACTAGGGTTGCAAACGAATCGAATCGAATATCATAGTTTTGTATTTGTATTTGAATAATAATCGAATCGAATCGAATTCGAATCATAAAAATTCAAATCGAATTCGAATAATAAAAATTCGAATACGAATATCATAATTCGAATACGAATACCTAATCGAATCAAAAGTATTTGATTCATTTACAACCCTCGGGTAAGAGTTTGAAATATAGGTGCATATGATATCTAGATTATTATCTAATGAGCTTACATCCTTAAAATAATAGTAATTATAGTAGCCATAAATTTCTAATGGTCTATAATCTTAAAATAATAATAATAACAATAATAATAATAGCAATAATTATACTAACTATTAAGTCTATTATCATTATAATATTTATAAAAAAATATTTAATCGAATATCTACGAATATCGAATCGAATATCATTATTTTGTATTCGTATTTCAATAATAATCGAATCGAATCGAATATTTGTAATCGAATTCGAATCATAAAATTTCGAATACGAATATCAAAATTCGAATATGAATACCGAATCGAATCAAAATTATTTGATTCGTTTGCAACCCTAATTGCAACTGAGGCTTCAGGTATTGGCATGAACAAGTCCGAAATTAACTTCGGAATATTCAAGATGTAATTCAGCTCCCTTGATACTCAGTTCAATAACACTCTATGGAACAATGTACGCACAAAGGTCAAAACAAACACCTCTTTCTCATCACTTTATCACCACAAATCTGGTTTAGATGCAGATATTTCAATATTACTGAGGACAATGAATGAGGAAAAAATAGTTGAGCCCCAAATAGGTGTGTATAAACTATAAAGCTTTGGGAAGGTTTGGCTTAGTATGGTCCCCGTGCACAAGTCTTCTTCTCTATGGGAATGTTTCGCAAAATTTTTCTGGCATAACAATGAAAATTGCTTCCCACAATTTTCGTGCAAAATCATCAACCCCAAATATTTTCCTGACAGTAGTACTGGAAGCCAATATATTATTGGTAATGGAAACTGAAATTATTATCTTCTTCCATCCATCTGTATCCTTATGGATAATTTTACTTCGCCCTTGTCTGATCTAGAAGAGTAGAACTGCCAAGATAAAAAAAAATTACCAGTTCTTAGTTTCTATTTGTCCAAAAACTTAATCTGTCAATCCTTCCCAACCACCAAACTCCTATCTCTCTCTCTCTCTCAAACAAATACAAACAAACATTTAAATATCATATCTATCATTCAAGATTCAATCTAATATTATAATACACAACCTACTTTTTTCAAAAATAATAATAGTATACATATTTTTATAAAAAAGTAATACAACCACAGACACACACTCTTCCATTTCGTGATGATTTGACATCTTCAATAAAGTTTTGTTCTTCTAATTCTACAATTAACACAAATTAATTGTTACCAGAAACTCCCAGAAACAATTCTTTCAGCAGTGATATTCTAAAAGAGATCCCGTGAAACATTAATAATTCTAAATTAAGAATATTAAACTCATTGAAGACGCTACTAAACGAGACTGTTACACATGGGTCCCAATAACTTCCCCATTTTCACAAATGAAGACAAAGAAACAAAAAGATGCACACATGATGGAACAAGAAAAATTGTGTTAATTAAGCCGTTTACTCGGACAGATGTTATTGCAAAAAAGAAAAATCTGATTCCAACCTGGGATAGAAGATCAGGCACAAAGGCCCTTAAATCTGCAAGCGACAAGTCATTTAGCAAGCATAACTTTTCCTCCACATCCCAGAAACTTTGACATAAAACTTGCAGTCTCAAATAGGCAGCATGATTCAGAGGCTTCATATTGGTATTTCTCAAAGTTCTCTCCATGTCTTCTTTAACAACCTAAAATTGAAAATACAAATAAAGATCAAAATAAATATAAAAGAGCTTCTTGACTCTTGAGCACAGTCATCTTATGATGAACAAACAAAATTTATAAACCAAAATCATAGTATTAAATAGAGAGAATGTATATGGGTCATTATTTTGTAGAAAATATCGATCTAGTGAACCACGATAATATGCAAAAGTGTCCCAGTACCCCACATGATTGACTTGAATTGACTATGCTCTCCTTGATCAAAACATGTAAATAACTAATCACGTCAAGTGTAATCAAATCACACCAGATGATATCATTTTATGAGAAGAGGGGAGTTGAAAATGTGCATGCACAGAAGGAAAGGACAACAAACCCCATTATTTGCGGTTATTAAAAGAAAAAGAAAAAAAACCCAAATGAAATACATTCTGGCCACAGTCCTTTCCTTAAAGCCAAAACTAATCATGCTTCTTTTGAACTAAATAAACTCCAAATTTCATCCTCACAGCCTTTGTTTTTATCTTATATATTAAAATTTAATCTCCAAGACATGAATAAAGTTAGCATTATATTTCTTCTTGGCTCATCTTTCTTTAAGAAGGGACAAATGTTGCATACCCTGAAACGATCATCTTTTGGCAAAAATGATTTAGCTGTAGCTAGAACTTTAGATAAGAGAACCAAAAGCTTGTCGTTGAAACCATAGAGCTTTAGCTCCAACTTATCTCCGTATAGAGAAACAGAGCTCTCTAATTTTGCAACACTGGCCTGCAGTCAAAGTAAATATAATCAATTATTACACCCAAAATGTAGAGTAAGATCATAAGAAACAGCAAAAAAAGAGCATAAGAAAACACCTGATAGATAATCTCATTGAGCTCATCTTTAAGAAGCAATATAAATAATTCAGTCAACAGAGCATTCCTTATGTTACTGTATCCCCCTTTTAGTGTAATGCGGAAATATGTATTCGCACGAGGAAGTTTAAAAGTCTTGTCAAGTTTGTACCACAACTTCATATAAGGTTCATCAAGTATACATCTTGGAGACAATGCATCTGCAAAATGGCAAGACACCTTCTCCGCACGTATGGAAAAATCACATGGAATGAAGTCATTCTTTGCGGGTAAATGCAAAGAGGAATCAATTTCCAGAGGATCCTTCCACAGGTCCATCAGATAAGGTGGAATATCTTCCTCAGCATATTGTGATCCAAACCATGGCTCCTTCTGGATATCTGAAATCCATGAAAAGGACATGGGAAAATTAATAATTCGGGTATCAAATGGCCGTAATAACTAACCCTTGGCCCAGATACCTTGGAGAAAGTATAATACTAAGTGTAAAAGTAAGATTTTTTTGGAAATGTTTTTAAGTGACTTGAATGATAAACCATGATTCTTTATTGCATGAACCACAAAGCAGAAAAAAAAAAGAAAAAAAGAGAGAATTCACTACAAGTTGTGTATCACCAAGAATATCAGCAGTCATTAGATTTCTAGGCCAATCAGCTAAGCGGAAAAGATATTAACAAATACATTTTTTTTCATTCACAAAGATTACTATGAGATAATAGCTTTTGACTTTCCTTTCAGATGACTCCCTATACTTATGATCACTTGGAATACACATGCCTAAAGTTAATTAACAGCATTGATCTTATCAGCCCAACATCATCACTACAGAAAGACAAATATTTGGTAAAAAGCATATTTTTTATTTTACTTTTTTTGATGGAAGATACAACTGTGGTTCCCTGTTTGACAAAATAACTAAACCAACAGAGTATAGTTCCCATGCAAATTGAGGGATATCTTCAAGTTTGACAAGAAAATCAATTTGAATAAAAGCAGCTTTTGCGCCAAAAATAAGACTCGGTCATCAAACCACCACAGATATCTGAAGAATTTGATTTTATACAATCAAATAATAAGAGTAAACCACACATTCACCTAAGATCAAAGTCACAGTTATAACATGCCTGATCCATAAAAGGAAATTTTATGGGGTTTCCATAATTTTTAACTGATATATCCAGAAAGCTACTATTTTGTAGGAAATTGAAGCGCATAAATATAGGAGTAATAAAGCAATCACACATATAGGGCATTACCATGTGACTTCTTAAAAGACTTGGTTAAAACATCAACTCTCATGTTTCCAGGCGTGAAGAAATCTGTTAGATATTTTATCATCTCCTCATCCCAGACTTCATATGCATAGTCACCATAGATAACATGCTCCGGAGGATAAACAAGCAGATTCTCTGCAAGAAATTAGCCATTTTATGCTCTTGTTCAATACAAGCAACGATAGCAAAGAATCTTTCTGCAACCTTGACAGTAACTTTAATACATAATATTTTTCTATTAATATCATCCAAGTCTCATGATTCGTCATCTTTTTCAAAACAGAAACAACCATAACTAGAAATATTATCAAACAGTAAACACCTGAAGCATTTACCACCAATGTTTAACGAAGTATGAGAGAAGGCACAGGGTTTTTATCCCAATAAGAATAAACAGTTGACCCTTTACCATTTCTTAGCTACAGCATCATTTCACTTAAAAAAGCCTGTGTATATAAACAATTCTGTGCATTTTATCTTTCTATATGGATCATAGAAATCCAAAATTACAAGAACACTGCAAGACAAGGGATTTC
Organism: Prunella vulgaris; assembly: GCA_026898435.1. Classification (NCBI taxonomy): domain Eukaryota; kingdom Viridiplantae; phylum Streptophyta; class Magnoliopsida; order Lamiales; family Lamiaceae; genus Prunella; species Prunella vulgaris. The sequence continues at coordinate 886,589 of JAPKLY010000073.1, read as the reverse complement.
TAAAGGTAGGCTGACAAGAGAAATTCACATTTTTCTTTTACTATATATTTTCTCCCAACATTTAACATCACAAACAGATATGCTGATTTCTGGGCTAAAAAGTTACAAGTAATAATACTCAACATGACTCAAACATGGGCAACAGCCAACAAACTTCATCATCGAATAAAGCAAAACAGATCATTACTGTATGACTGCATAACATAACCCAATTGTTTTAAATGGCATATTATGATATTTTCCCGTCATGATAGCATTTTGTTGTACTTATGCTATCAAAAATCACAAATTATAATTTTCTCAAGGCATTCAGAGTTGCTTCATTCTTATTATGATTTGGAGATTCAAATTTTCTGGAATTTATACAGGGGCCAAATTACTTTGAGAAAACGCAAAAATTATTCATGGTATATTAAAGAAAAAAAGTCAGTTTAGCATGTCACTTGAGACACATCAATTTAGAAGGAGCAACTAGACCAAAACACAGGAAGAGTTGACCATAAGAATTTAAAAATCCTATGTCCAAACAAGTAATCTCAAAGAGCGATTCAAGCTATATGAAAGAACTTGAAATAGACAAATAATATTTTCTAACATGACCAGAAAGTGAATAGAGAAGTTTAGAAACTTACCAGAGAGTTCTGCAGCATAATCATCTTGAGGTTGCTCTTCTGCAAATCTGAACTCCATATTTCCAATATCTTGGAGCTCCCTAAATATCCATTCTTGAGGAGAATCTTGACGCAATAGTTTGATATATTGATAGACATAGCCAATGATTTCAAAGATCTACACCATCAACATCATAACCTAAATGAGCAGTTTCCAAGACTAGAACACAATGCCAGAGAGCTATGCCAAGGCAAGCTTGACAGGCAAAACAACCCAAGATACGCAGTTTCACATCTCAGCCATAAATAGATAGTATTCAGGGGCAGGAACAAAGATGGACACTGAAAGAACTAAAGAAGGGTGTCGGAATATTCAGAATTTTCTATCAATGTACTAGTTTCAACAAACCTTTCATTGAATTTACTATCACTCCTTTTGAATGTCTAATTTGAATGGCGAGAATCATAAGAGGGATTAGCAAAAGCTATTTCCAATGCTACTTTACTCAAAACCTCAAATTAGAACCACAAGATGTAGAAATCTGTTGTGCATTTAATAAGGCCATTGGAGAAGAGGTAGAAGGTATTTGGTAATTTAAAGGGGGGATGGGAATTGGGTAGGAATATGATTGTAGTAAGGAATGAGTTTCATTCTTCTCATTTAGGAGTGGAATGGCTCATTTTCCAAAAGTGGAGTTTCATTCCTTTCCCTCCTTTCGTTAGCACCCACCTTCTGTTCCATTTGTCCCTTCCCAAAACCATCCAGCCAAGCCGCCCCTAGTCTTTCTTTGTTTCTGTTCTTCATACTTATTTATATTTTTATTGTCTATTATTTCGTTTGTTGGAGAGAAATAATAGAGAAAATTGTTGCTGTGAATTTATCTGTAAAATATCCCAAATAGGTTCCACGTGGAAGTGTGGAAGGGTATATAAGTGGGAATCAACCATGACCTTTTGACCCTGGTTTTCGATTAAGTTAGGGCTCCCTAGCTCATATTCCTAACAATTATCCATCCTCCTTCAAACCTAACATCCACGGACGGCATACTCCGGATTGCAACCCATACAAGACGCACTTCCCGGATGGCAACCTCCTTTGGGCCCCCCATCGGGTAGCCCCTTTCGTAGCTTGCCTGAATTTCCCACAGACGGCACGAATTGCTATATAAGCTACGGAGCCCTAAGTTAACCCAAAACCATGGTTAAAAGGCAAGAGTTGACTTCCACTTATATACCCTTCCACATTTTTATATGGAATCGATGTGGGACATCGTAACAATATCATAGCATTGCAATTAATGATTTTCCTCACCTATTGAGTGTGTAACTTGTATATACCAAAAATCCTTTCCAATGTTTAGTGTACGAAAAGGGAAAAAAGTTACCTTCTCTAAGCCAGAATCTGTGAGATGTATAGACATGTCAAAGATATATGCTATAGAAGAATGACTCATTCCTTCATCACCAACACCAGCTGATATGGAAGATGCCCAGCCTCTAGATTTCAAGAAAAAAAGTAAACTTCCTCTGCCCTCTGCAATCATGTTATTTTTTCATCATGTTTCAGAACATAAAAGCCTCAGCCATAAGAATATCCATGCATGTTTATAAGCATTTGTATGCACTCCCAAAGAAAGGGAAGGAAGAAATATTTAAACACAAATAATAACTCAAACATATCATGGCCTTTTTGCATGCCGACTGACATCTAGAAGATGAAAAGCTGAACATTCTTCATCCAAAAAGTAAGATCAATTCATTTGTAGGAGACAAAAATGAATGATAAAGCAACAGGATGAGGACAAAACAAATGTGTGACAGGACGATCTGTTTAATACTAATCATAAATCTAGATAAGGTGACGCATGCAATTAATAAAAACAAGAAAAAACTTGTAAATAAGAAACATTGAAGTATGGAGGCACCTGTGAAGATTTTTCATGATCAAGTATCAATCTAAGTAAGCAAATAAGAATTCATAAACAGAGAGAAGTTAATTATTCCAATCATGATTTGTTTTTGGTAGAGTGGTGAAATTGATATGGAGATGCGTCAAGACTCAAGTTTTCATGCTCTAATGCCTTGCCTTTGTCTCTTTTTGCTTCCACAAATTTTTTAGATTCATTTAAAGTTTATGCCATCAAAATAAATTGTCAAATTTATATAATACCTATGCACAGTTATAACCCTATTTTACAAACAACCTTAGATCTACTGAAATGAAATTAAAGTGCTATTATAAGCAGGCACGATTATATTTCTTAACTACTAAGTTTTTCCCTTTCTTTTTGATAACTCAGTATGGCAGACCGACTAATCCGAGGGATCAACCCACCGTCAATTTGCGGGAGCCCCAACTGAAGCCAGAGCAAAGCTCTAAATGGACTGGTTCATCTCAAGAATTGATCTCATCATATGCCTTTCGAACCTGTGACCTAGAGAGGAGCATACTCCTAAGTCAGAAGTCCTCACCACTAGGCCCCCTTGGGGGTTAAGTTTTTCCCTATTAAATTAAGTAGTAACTCTTGGTTTTCCCACATCGAGCTGCTAACATTCCAATCCGTCTATCCATAAGGTTAATTCTACCCTATATTAATATGATAAGTTAAGACTGACTGGTTAAAGCGAATAACTGAAAAGATGCAAGATACTACCTAAGTAAGATTAGATCGCATAGGATGCTTCCTGCTTACAAGTTATTTAAAGAAGTGATGTATGAGAGCATATTAGTTATTTTATTTTGTTAAAAGAAAAAGAGAAAAGAAAACATATTATAAGCTCACGGAACAAGATACTGTTAAAAGAGTTCATAAAAAAGTAATAGCTTATTTAAAAAATAATTTAAGAAACAAATTTGGTAATTTTAGTTGCAAAAATGCCAGTTATAACATTTTGTATCCATGATCTTACTACATTTATACTCTTCAACAGCTAATTCTTCAAATAAAATGTAAAAGTCACATCTTATGAGCTCTAAAAAATAACTTACAAGATATAAGTTTTCATACTATTATATAAACCCAGATGATCGAACTCCATGTAGGAATATGTTTACCCATCTCCTTCAGAAGATGCAGCCAGGTCATAATCTCACTAGTTTAGCTCTTTCTCAATCCACAGTAAGGAAAAGAAAATTACAGCAACTCTAGTTTAAAGTCTATCTAACTTTCATTATCTAATTAGCACCTTCTCCTTTTCATGCTCTCTCACGGTCTGCAATAAATGGTTAAACTGATACTTTCCTACCTTTACAATTGAAATATTAATGGGGTGAGATACAATCTAATCAACCAAACCTTTAATTACACCCTCCATACTTATCTCAGCCTCAACAAGATTAATTCAGTGTCTCCTCTACCAGAGGCATTCAGGCTTTAATTAAGAGTCATACATCCTACATAACCACCCTGTAACAGACACTCTGAGGATCTAATAATGAGTTTGCAATTTTCTCCTCCATAGATTTCATTGTGCCAGTGCCAAACACCTGGCAGTTGTACGGACAACATATGTGGTTTCTCTCAACCTCCACTCACAAATTATTTATTATTATTGAAAATAATCTGTGGCTGCCTGAAAATAATGGGACTCTGAGTTCAAGAGCAAAGGGATGCAGGAACACAGAGGAATAATCATTTATTGCCTAGTATTAGTGTAATGAACCATATCTTATGGAAGAGTTATAACAGCAGAAAAGCTTCTTACCATGGCCAAGCAGATGAGAAAGGTAATCTTCAGCTTTCTTTAAATAATCTTTTTGGAGAGAAGGCAATGTCCAGGATAAATCAAGGACATGAACATCTTTAACTGCCTCTAACCAATAAAGTTTGCCGCTCTTCCAAATTGGAATGTTTAACCCAATTTCTGGCTTAACAAGGAGGCCTTTCTTGACATTGCTAAATAATTCAATGACCCAACTTTCAAGTACTTCAAGAGTCTCTGCAGTATTTAAAATCAACAGTCAAAAGAAGAAATGTCTCTCATCAAGAATCTCAAATAGCAGTAAAAGATGTTTATCGTGAGCCCATGGAGAAACATATTTTGTTAATCAGTTCATGCATCTGTGAGGTACTTGCAAACATCTACATCTTGAATATAAATATATAAAGATTTTGGCCAGCGTAGAGAGAACCATCTTAAATTTCATCATGTTAGTAAGAAGCCAAAAGATACTCCTCAACTGTTACATATTTCAACAATTTTCTTGATGAATCATTCACATGAGAAAATAAAAAATCATCTGGCAATCCCCTTTCGTTTAGAGAAAGTAACAATATGAACAGCTTCAATTAATCAATTTGGAAAGTGGGATCCATGGCCACCTCTTTTTTTATTAACTTTTCAACTTGCTCATGGGAGTATCATGGAGTTAACCACATAAACAACTTCATCACATGAGATTAGCATAGGAAACAGAGAGCCAACATGAGAATAAGAAGTGAAAAGCACCAGTATATTCCCAAGGATGTGAATATGATTGCATTCGTTACTTTCAGTTAGCTAATTTACATATATGTAGCCTATGGTCTTGGTCATTTTCTTTGCTTGATAAACTGAATAAAATCACCAGCCTCCAGATAAGATATATGTCTATAACATTTAATATGAGCATTTTTTTCGCATGACTCTCAAATGCAATATAAAAATCTCACTCTACTAATTAGAATTAGATACTAAGTATCAGGGAAGTTGGAGCTAAAGCATTAAGGCAAGGGTATCCTTTACTTGTACCTAACTGGAAACATCCATCTATAAAAAGGCAAGTAGATTTGACTTGCCCAATCCTGTGAAAAGCAATATGTACGTGTATGTAATTGAATACAACTGGACTGACTCAACTTTTAAAATTTCATTGTTTTAAACGAACTTTAAAATTTCTACTCCCTTCAAATTGGTTGTGATTAGAACCCAGGAAATTGAGGTCCCTTTGTCACCTCCCCACCAACTGGACTAGCTCCTGGGGGCATTGCGCTTTTCGACCAACAGATGGAGGTAACAGCAAGTCAATGGGGTAAGTTTTCACTTACCTAGATAATGAAGTCTTGGGTAATTTCTTTTTCTAGCAGATTGTTCATAAAATGATTTTACATCATAGATTAGCAAAGAAAAGTATAATTTCTTTTCCTTGGTATCACAGACTGAATGATTGATAATGCAGTTAAAACCTTGAGTTGTGTGGATAAAGCATCAATGATAACGTTGCAGTGGACTTCACAAACATATACAGAAAAGTCTGTGGGATTAATTTGATGGACCTAAACCTACAAATTGAATCCCAGTTACTTATGAAACAATATGGAAAAACTTACCTCCGCCTATGACGACTAGCTTCATTGATCCACCATAATAGTTATCATTGTATAATTTCAGAATACGATCTCTTAAATTAATTCCTTTCTCCACAGCATCAGCCAAGCTCTTTTTATTCCCTACAAAACGCGAACTGGAAAATGTAGTAACCAATATTTAAAGCACATCAAAACTTGAGGAAGAGCACAAAGCCAACTAATTGATCATGAAGATATACCCCAAAAGAATCTGTTGAAAGGATGACCAGACGCTGATGTATAGCACTGCAGTTGTTGCAGGCGGCAAGAATCATTTTGCAGAACTTGATTAAATTCTGTAACCAATTGATATATTAAAAGAAAAAATTAAGCTTAGAAGGAAGCACAGTATGGTGATTAAATATTCTATTTAATAAATAAATACTGAATATCGGGCAAGAAAACATGGATCTACCTGAATTCACAGCTAAAAGCTCTCTTTCCATAGCTTCAGCTTTTACTAAAGGGGAAGTGAAAAATTGAGCAAACCTGAAAAAACGCATCATCTTCTTCGTTTTCAAGAACACAAAAGTGAAATAAGAGAAGAAAAAATAATTCCATTCAGTTGCAGGACTGAAACTATGCTACCAATCACAGTAAAGTATGCCACTGTCAATTTAAAATGGATGTCATAAACGATATTATGTCATGTGAGAACAAAATTTTCTTATATGTTCAGACACATAGACACACACAGAGAGCTTAGAAACCATGACACTATTTGTCAGGGAACACTTACAATCTACACACAACACTAGATCAATTTCATGTAAAATTTGGAAAACTAATTTCATTTTTCATTTTCCCAGGATGTGGTAAAGTGACTAAAGTTGCGCATATTACAAAGAATGCACAAATAAGATTACCTCAACAGCAACCCAGCATACAGTATCCTAACCTTGAGGAATAATTTTCCAGTGAATTTTATATTCTGCTACACTTGAAGAAAGACTGTAACTTCTAATCATTTTCTTGTTGATGTGAATTCCACGTGTGCTTCAATTAGTACAAAATGATATACTAGGGCCTCTTACAGATGAATTTGACATTAAACTTACCCATTCTGATACACTTCATATTATTATGTTATAAATATTATAATAGTTGGCTTTTGAATAAATGACTCGCACTTAAGTTAGAGTTCAGGTTTGAAACTATATAAATAATGTTTCCACTAGAGTTGAGACTATCTTTTGGATCATTTTGTAGCATCTTCGGCTTGTGGCAGATATTATCTCTGTGGACCTCTTTTCAGGTATTTTGATTTCAGTTTATTCCGTAATTTGTGCTCCTAATTGTCTTAACTCTATCAAAGTGGGTCTGACCGGCTAGATTTGTCACAATGACAGAGAAACAAATCAACTTGATGTAGAAGACAATAGGAAAGATCCAAGCGACAGGTTTAGCATTTCCGGCGTGGAAGATGCTCATCCATGAGATTTTTACCACGAGGTCACGAACAAAAACTTGAGCAACATAACGCAGTTTTTGCGTCAATCATAACTAAGTAGGAAGCCCATTCAGCCAGCCCCACACTGAATGAGACTCTATCAGCGCACTGAGAAACCATGGCCAGTGGCATCGTCAGTTCTATGGCCACACGCACACCACCACCCAACCTTTTGGCAACAAGCAGTTCTGCACCCCTGGACGCTGTACAATTATCCGAAATTTGCCATACTCACCCAGGGCTGGCAGCCATACCCACAACACCGGTTCCTGGGATGGAACTCCTGCTTTTCAACAACTCTGACCATATTGCTTGTCTCGCCCAAGCAGAGCAGTACTTCTTGGTCCACCACACCCCTTTGGGTGATCAGATGCAACTAACCCTCTCATTCCATGCACGGAAGATTGATGTTTTGGGCTCAGTGGATTCTTCGGTGCTCAGCTACTATTCCATGGGAACAACTCATGCAGGAATTGATGGAGTGATTCTGGGATAGCTCTGTCATTAACGCCTACGAGGCTATGCACATCACTCGCCAAACAGGCTCTCACAAAGACTACCGCATTTTATGAGGGGCGTGTTGCCCAGTTGACTATGTTACTACCAGAGCAATATCTGGGAATGTTTCTCGGATGATTACAGGCGTTGATCAGCGAACAAACCCCAAACTCCGAGATGATGGACATCTTCATCGCCATCCTGGCTGCCTGACAGATTGTGCTAACCCACATGTCACGGCAGCCTAGGACTGCTGCACGTTCAGCCAGGGGTAGCATCTTTAGTAGGCGGTTCGCAGATATGATGGAACCAGTCAGCAGTCACCGGTCAGCCACGCTTCGAATGGGCCTCCTCAGTTCCAAATTTCTGCTTCAAATCAGTCAGTATTCATCGACAGGGTCATCAGGGCCTTGGCTTACCCATAATGTTTGCCACCTCATGGAGGAAAAAATACTAGGCGAAAGGAAGTGTAATAGATGCGGCCAACCGTATGGACCCTTACATTAATGTTCGTCCAGGTATTAGAACGTGAAGGGGAACGAAAAGGAACCCAATAAAATGGGCGGACAAGAGCATGAGGAAACCCTGGAAGAATCAGATTTCCCTACAGTGGATCAGTAGAATCAGGCTCGTGGTGATGTCTGGATGAGGTCCGATTGAGGGCTCGGTTCCCTTACTTCAGCCTTGAGGACAAGGGTATTTGAACAGGAAGGGAATTGATACACTTCATCCTATCATCTTACTAGTATTAGTATAGTTCGCTTTTATATTTAAGTTCTTGAAGGCCTGTGGGCTTTATTGCTTAGGGCTTATCTCAGGGTTTAGGTCTAAAACTATTTAAATAAGGTTTTCACTAGAGTTATACTTATCTTTTAACCATTATGTTGTAGCAGCTTCAACTTGTGGCAGAGATTATCTCTGTGGACCTCTTTTGAGGCGTTCTGATTTCAGTTTATTCCATTATCTGTTCTCCTATTAGTCTCGACTCTATCACATTAAGTGAGAAAATACTTCCGTTTGGCTCTAGCACTTAAAATTTTTTGAAGCATCCAAACTATGGCAATTCATGCTTTTGATAGGGGAGGCACTCATAATGAGAAGAAAAACAAAATCAATAAAAATAAAAAGCACTACAATGTTGATTCAAAATCTGCCTAAACTGACATTGAGAAAGAAATAGAAGTTACTGGACGAAAAGGTTTTATATTATTAAAGACTATTGAACATATGATCAATGTCAGCCGTCAGCTTCCATTCTTCTCTCTAGTCTCTTCGTATCTTACGACATGGGAACGCTAAATGAGACTCCTTCACCAAAGCTAACCATGAAGAAATTAGTTCAAAATATTTTGAATAGGTCACACAGGAGATAACCAGTGAATGGATGTGTGTGAAGGCAATACATACAAATCAAATTTCTAATGCTTGTGGTGAAATAGAATTCAATATTGAAGGAGAAAAGGTAGTAGAGCTATTGGATTCTTTTTAGCAAAGAAATTTTCTTGTGATGCTTGGACATATTAGGCAATGTGAATCTGAGAGAAAAATAAGAGTGCCATCACAGCTTAAGAGTTAGAACACAAAGATTGATGAGATAGAAATGGAGCCAAACATAAATTAGAAGACAGGAGGATAACAGTAAGCACTAATTAGATAATGGAGCCAAGCATAAACTAGAAGACAGGTGGAGAACAGTAATGATTGATCACGTAATACTGACATCAGAAGAACACAATACAAAAATGAAAGCTAAGAAACTATATTATCCCTCAATATGTGCAAACAATACTAATTCCAAAGGATACTAAGTTTCAATAAAATAAAAGAGTAAGAAGCAAATGAATTGAGCCATGATATACATTCTCTATTTTAAGAACTTATGGGGGCTTAACATATGAGAAATAATGTTGATGCTAGACTAATGTGGCTTGTCTATTTGCAAGTAAGAAAAAGTGACAAAACATGTACAAATTACTAAGAAACATAAATTTTACCTTGTCAAAGCACCCTTGAGAAACTCCCGTTTAACCTCAAAGTGGTAGCAGGTATACTCGGTTTCTGTATATGCATTTGATGAGCCTCCATGCTTAGACAGGTAACTATCATACTAGAAAAGAGAAGAGTCAATCCAGGAAGCCAGATTTCTATATGAAATTAGACGACATATGATTGTGCAAGGCACATGCAATCAACATAAGGAGTTTCAGAATAACATACTCATGGTTCAACATTTTAACAAATAATTATATTCAGACCTCTTTGACTTAGTTCCTGATTCCATAGTTATTTTTCAATGTTTATGATTCTTAGAAAGGTTTCTTTCGGGAGCACTTTAATGGCAGGCACCTATGTCAGGATTGTATCATATCTTGAAAATGCATATAAAGATTTCTTTAATATAATAATTACTTGACGGGAGTTATCTTGTATGTGTAGGTACACCAGAGCTTCAAATCAAGGCGATACACAAAGATTTCAGCATTTCACTACTAAATTATCTCATGGTGTTTACTTTTGTTTTTCACTCATACTACAATCTTCACAATGTCATATCCTAAGACCTAATCTAAACTTCATTAGTTGAGGTGAACAAAAAAATGGCACAGGCATAGTGCAGAGGGAGGTCCGATCTGGAGATGGAATTCCTAGAGGGTATTATCACAAATTAGCATGTAGAGGCAAGAAAGCTGACATCTGGATAAACATCATATCAGAGGTGGAATGACCAGACAGACCACAGATGGGCTGTGACATGGTTGTTTGGCTTTTAACACTTTTTTAAGATACTACAAGAAAAGAAGATTCATGCAAATGTCTCACTGTCCTTGTATCATGTTAATAAAAACTTAAGATAAAATAACAGCAACCATATGCGTTCACCCATGCAAAAATGTTGTGCTCAAAGTCATAACAAGTGGCAGGAAAATGGTCCCGTTCAAATGGACCAGCAGCTGTTTATTTTTTCCTTTTTTAAGTTTGGTGTGGGGAAGTCAACAGACTACCAAGCGCCACAAACATTCAAGCAAATAAGTAAAATCACAAGAAGCAGAATTAACTCACAAACCTCATTTTCATCTGGAAAATCAGTACTCCCCATGAAAAGCATGTGCTCTGCAATAAAATTTGTGGAGTAAGTCATCTGCTATTAGCCATTCTAAATATGCTCAGCTAAGACATAGTGTTGCTATATCCTCAAAAGGCACTCCTTATAACACCCTGAGCTGTTAGGCTCAAAATTAAATTAATAAGATAAATATGATTTTGCTTTAGCTTAACATTCTTGACTTTCCGAGTTACATCATAGAATTGTCTTAAGAAATAGAATTCCATAATTTTAATAGTATGTGCCACTCTAACTTTCTCTTATCCAGCATAAAACAAAACATTGATTCCATTTCATGCAATGAAAAGCATAAGTTTAAGGACAACTCTAGATTTGCTTCTTAACAGCGTTCCTCATGTGACTATCCAGTTAGCTGGTAGATTTGCTTCTTAACAACTTTACAGAAATTTCCTCTGTAAATTAGGACAGAATTATAACAGTTTCATTTTTACACCGGCCAATAATCTCAACTCGATAAACACAAGAAAGTAGTTACTGCAGCTACTTGTGAGCATTTTACAAGCTTTGACTTCTTCATACTTTATACCATAGTGATCCTAGACCTATTTCGCTAAAACCCTCTGATTACCTTTGAAATTGAAACAAGTATATTCCAAGCACCTACAATAGGAAATATAAAATGGAAAGACATACAAAAAATCTCTAGAATAAATAAGAACATCTATTCGATGCACAGAACTGTTGCAACCTAAAAAGTGCGCCAGGCCCTGTGCTTCATAAGGATCCGAAAAACTTCCCATTCCCACACACAGTGCTGCCGCCGCCTGCCAAAAGAACACAATTGAAGATAAAGCTGAAAAAGAGCACTGCTCGACAACTCAGCAACACTCAATGAATAAATCTCCAATACTTTCAATTCTAATTCGAGCATCCCGTAGTTAAAACTGACCTTCTTCTGTGCCGAGCCTTTGGATTCCTTTACGTCTTCATCTTCTTCCTCGTCATCGTCGTCCTCGCCGTCTTCTTCTCCTTCATCGGAGTCCTCCTCTTCTTCATCGTCTTCATCCAAATCATCGTCTTCTTCTTCTTCGCTGTTGTCCCTTTCCGGGTCCCCGGGAGGCTCATCCGAGTAAATCTCGGGATCGTGAACTAGCAAAGCGCAAAGACCGTTGGTCAGTTGTATGTATCTGTAGAGCCGGCGGTCAGTCGGGGACTTCACTACGACGTCGTCGGACGAAATAGCGCAGCTGCCGACCGCCATTGACAGCAGTGAGGTGCGAGTGGAGCGTGTAGAGTAATTGATTTTAGGGGAATTCTTTGCAGCAAAAGTTTCGAACACGCATCTGTAGTAGAGATTATTAGCATTTATACAGAGGCGGGTTGGAAATGGCCATGCGATTGGGAATGCCACACTCATTGGGTTTTTCATTTATTTATTTATTTATCATTTTAATTTAAAGTGTTACTATTTGGAGCATATATTTTGAGAATTTTGTTAATGATATTACTAACACCACGATATTATAATAGTAGTAGTACTATATATATATATATATCAGTCGACCCTCGGCTCATTTGATTCTTGGACTCTTGACAAATTCCATGTCACAGCACTCTCCCCCCTTTAGTGGTTTAGTTTCGCTCGCACTTGCTCTTGCGGTCATTTGTTAGTTATTGAAATATGTATAAAAATAATGTATTATTTTTAAATATATATATAAAAAAATTATATGATAATGTAAATATAAATTGAATATTTTTTTTTTGTATATTATACTTATTTGGAAATAGTATATTATTTTTATACCATTTTATAACTGATCATGTGTTATTCGAGTAGTACCAATCACTTAAAAGTTGGATCTCAAGCTCGAGTTGGCTATTATGTTGACGAGTTGGAGTTGACTTATAAAGGAGTTAATAAATCAAACAAGTTAGATAAATATTGTGTAAGACCGTATTATTTATGAGACCTGCACTTATTAATAAAAAGTTATTACTTTTAAATAATAATAAAATTTTAATAAAAAGTAATAATATTCTTCTTAGAAGTGATTATCACTTTTTAAAAGTAATGATTTTTTATTAATAATTGACAAGTCTCATTTATAAGACGGTCTCATATAAGTTATTTTCAACAAGTCGAGTTCAAGTCTAATGAGTCCTCAAATATTATATTAAAATGTCTAGAACATCTCATATATTGAAACTAACTAATCGAAGCTCAAAGCCGCTTATCAATACAGATCGAGTATCATACTCTCCATTGTCACTTCATCTTTCGCCAACGAGACCTCCATAGATGAAGAGATCATAAGTCAAGCATCGAATCACTACAAGAAATTGAAAGGCAAAGCTGTGACATTTATTTTTTATGCTTCCTACGAGAACTAGATATTTGAATTGTAGGCAGATTTTGAGATTAATACCAAAATCGTCCCATAACTTTTTCGATTTGGTCCCATAACTATGTAACATTTCAATTTAGTCTCATAACTATGTAATATTTCAATTTAGTCTCATACCAATTCACATCTAACCAAATTAGTCCTAAATTACCGGAATTGACATAAATTGTGTCGTTTTACTCATGTGCCGTGTGAGCCATTTCCGCTGGAAAATATAACACGTGACCGGCACGTGAGAGAAACAACGTCGTTTTATGTCATTTCTGGCGACTTGGAACTATTTTGGTAAGATTTGAATTGTTATGGAACTAAATTGAAACATTACATAGTTCTGGAACCAAATCGAAATAGTAGAAAAGTTATGAGACGATTTTGGTAATAATCCCTCAAATTTTAGTAAAGTTTTTCGGATTTATTGATTTGTGGATTGTGTTGATGTTGTCGCTTGACTTGAGCAAAGTCTTGAAAAGTAAGGTTCACAAACTCATGGTAGACTCCCAAGTAGAGGTCTTCAAGTTCTTTTTTAGCCTTTGTTAATGTTACCATGTCTCCCATTTAAGTAGAGGTCTTCAAGTTCTTTTTTAGCCTTTGCTAATGTTACCATGTCTCTCATTTAATTTCAGCTTAATTAAGTTAGTTTCTCTCTCCAAAATTATTTTAATTTTCTTGAAGAGAGAGAAGGAGTGGATTATGTAATGGACGGGGTGGAAAAGGCTAAGATGTTAGGTTGGCTATGCATTTTAGGTCATGCTTGGTACACCACATAAGACCATAATATGGATATTTTTTTCACACTTTATCTTGCTTGGTATGCAGTAATAATTTATACTGACCCGCCCTTTATCTCACTGACTCGGTATAACCATCTCCAATATTAAGCTCTAATTAATGTTCCCTTCAACATATTTTGTTCAACCATTTCCATCAAACAATTATATATGTCTTCTACAGTTAACATTTCCCCTCAAAGTCATGAATCACCACACACCATGGAAAACCATTTCCATCAAACATGTTTTTTTCATTGTAGCCTTTACTGTCGAAAGAAAACCAGATGCAAGAACTAATTTTGTTTCCGAAAGAAAACCATGGAAAATCATTTCCATCAAACATGTTTTATTCTTTTTCCGGAAAAAAACTAGACGCCAGATTAATTCTAAATTTGCCTTCACTGACGCTCACCATGGAAAATCAGACGCCAAAATTAATTCTGAAATTGTCATTCCTTGTTCCTCGAAGCACCGAAAATTGAAACCCAATCTATCGGTCGAAGCTTGCTGTAGAAATTGAAGTCGGCCTTCGTTTGATTTACCACTCTACGGCCATCAGAAGAAAGACGCAATCGTTGTTTCCGTCACCATGAATGACCCACCGACCACTGAAAATCGATACCAACTGCAAAGCAAAGCCATGGCCGGAATTGAAACAAGCCTCGAAACCCAGGTGCTAATATTTTATATATATATATATATGGAATGAAGTGGAGTAGTTGTTGGAAGGAAGTTGAGAGGTGGTGCTGTTGGAGAAGAAGCATTTGTGTTAATTGGATTCGTTTGAGGTGAGAATATTTTGAAGGTAATTAATTAAAAAGTATATAATAAATTTATAAGCTACGCTTGAGTAGGAATTTCTACCGTAAAAATTACTAAATATAGAAAAAATAAATAAAACAGCCCACTCGCACCCATCCTCCCCAAAACTCACGCCCCACATACATATATACTAAATCCCCCAATCCCAACACTCACGCACATTTCATTTCCCCTTCCCACCCCCCACCCCCAAACTAACACAATACGTCCTTTACCCTCCCCATGCCCAATCAAATTAATTTAAATTTTCTGCAAATAATTTTTTTAGGTTTATTTTATTTTTAATTATTTAATTATTATATAAATTAAAATATACATTTAATATTATATTATAAATAAATACTTATACATATAGTAAATTAATAACAGACATTTAATTTTACAGTAACACACATTTGTTCTTATAGTAACATATATTTGTCTCCCAACTTGTGTTACTATATGAGTAAATGTATGTTACTATAAGGACAAAATATATTTTTATGAGAATAAATATGTGTTTTTTAATTTATTCATCATCCATTTAAATTTGGGTATATTGTTTCATGTAATACATATGTTATTATATGAAAAAATAATTACTTCTATAAAAATAAATAAATATTTGTGAATAGTCAATATTTGTTCTTATAGTAACACACATTTTGCTCTAGCATTATGTGAAAAATTATTTATTCTATAAAATCAAATGAATATGTGTACAATAACAACATTTTATAAGATAGTAACACACATTTGCTCTAATAGTAACACACATTTATCTCTCTATTTGTGTTACTATATGTGCAAATGTGTATTACTATATGGGCAAAATGTATTTTTATGAGAATAAATATGTGTTTCTTAATTTATTCGTCATCTCTTTAAATCTAGATATATTGTTTCATGTAATACATATGTTATTATATGAAAAAAATAATTATTTCTATAAAAATAAATAAATATTTGTGAATAATTAATATTTGTTCTTATAGTAACACACATTTTGCTCTTGCATTATGTGAAAAAATTGTTTATTCTATAAAAATAATTAAATATATGTAAAATAACAATATTTTATAAGGTAGTAACACATATTTGCTCTAATAGTAACTCACATTTGTCTCCCAATTTGTGTTACTATATGGATAAATGTGTGTTACTATATGAGCAAAATATATTTTTATGAATTTATTTATCAACCCTTAAAATCTAAGTATATTGTTTCATGTAATACATATGTTATTATATTAAAAAAATAATTATTTCCATAAAATAAATAAATATTTGTGAATAATCAATATCTATTTTTAAAGTAACACACATTTTTCTTTTGCATTATGTGAAAAATTATTTATTCTATAAAAACAAATGAATATGTGTACAATAACAACAGTTTATAAGATAGTAACACACATTTACTCTAATAGTAACATATATTTGTTCTCCAGTTTATGTTACTATATGGGTAAATGTGTGTTACTATATGAGTAAATATGTGTTATTATACTAACATAAATTGAGAGCAAGTTTTTAAATTTATTGTATAATATCATTTAATTTATTTTTAAATTTATAATAATTAAAAAATAATAATAAATAAAAAAAGTTAACTATTTTGCATGAAAATAGAATTGGGTCTTGGCCTGCTTTTGTGTTGGGGGGAGGCTTAGGGAGGCGGGGTTTGAGGGAGTTATATTTTGCATGGAAATACCTGGGCGTGTGGGTTTGCGTGTGTGTGGTAGGAGTGAGGAATTAGCGCGTGAGTCTATAAACTTTGTTAATCTATTTTTGAATTTTTTTACTGTAGAAATTTTTATATAAGTTTTTGTCTAAATTTATATGGCCTACCAAGCAATATTACAAAAATATTATTAATTTTTTATGTTACCTACCAAACAATAATAAATAAATAATACCAATTATTTATCTAGTCTACCAAGCAATAATATTATTATAATCAGTACAAATTTACCAACCATATTATAATCTCTCGTATTTTATTATATCTTATCAAACATCACCTTAGTACTAAAGGATGTGGGATAAAATAATATCTCAAATGAAGATGAGGATGAACCGAAGATTATTTTTGTTGTGCATGGTATATTCCAATGTTATCCTCGAATTATTAAGATCCAAAGTTGATTATTTGTTTGTCATTACTAATTTTCTTTCATTAACGGATACAAAACCCTCTGGAAAATTGTTTTTACAAAGCAAACAGAGTCTATTTTGCCACTAAAAGACCCATTCACATCTAATATGAAGGTTCTAATTTGGTTAGGAAAATCCGTGAAAATTAGAGTTGGAATAAGTCACGACAATATTTCTTAGGTATTGAGAAAACTGCAGAATATGTATTCTACAATCAAAAGTTGATCTGCTTATTACATCTTTTAGTATTGAATAGTAATGTTCTGAAACCCTTCTTTTCCTGCTTTACTTGCTAATTTGATGTATATATTGTTGTAGTAGTGGGCGAAGAAGGTGAATTTGATTCAAAGAGGGTGCCAAGCATTTGAAGAAGCAAGAGGGAGTGAGTGATTTTGCTAAATCAAATACATTGACATAACAACAACAATAATATTTGGCCATATTTTATGTATTTGTTTGCTTTATTCTAGAACTTTGACCTATATAGGTTTGACAGTGGGACAGAGAATCGCCGAAGAAAATGGGAATAGGAATGGATACGAGGATTTTTTTTAAAGAGAGACTGACGTCAGGCTCAAGAGATCTCATATATAGCCTGATCCTTCAAGATCTATGAGACTCAACACTGATTCTTCAGGACCGTTCTCTTCATTGAGTAGTTCACTAATCAGCTTTAAAGAGTCAGATTATATACTCAATGAAATTCATAAAGATAGTCTTCAGGCTTCCTAAATTATGCTGAGCTCTCCTTCAACTGAATACTTGTAAAATAAAATCTCTTCTATCCTGGTTGTTAGAAAAAAACAATCACGACTACAATCTGCTCCTATTACATGACATTTTGGAAATCATCAAAATTATACATATTCCAACAATAAATAATATGTATATGCATTGCAGTTGCAAATGAATTTCTACTTACCTTAAATTTCTTGATCCTTGATACGTTTTCACCACAAAGCATGATCTATGTAAATACGATAAATGTGAAAATATGACAATTTACTAAAACTAAATAATTCAATTATCTTCAAAGATATAATCTATTATTAACTTATTACAACTACCTATTAAATAACATTGTTCCCTACTTATATATAAAGGCTGTAAAACTCAAAATGGCCAGTTTACTCCTGGTTGTCGGTTGCTAAACCAAGAGTTAGATAGCATCGCCCTTCCATGCGTCGCAGTCTCCATATTCAATCGTGAATTTTTCTACAAAGTGCGCCTCATTTATGCCCCAAACTAAGGTGCCATATGGTTATTTAACAAATGTTCGCGTCCTTATTTTTCTCTCTCCCTTTTTCTTTTTATCGTTTTTACAATATTTTCCGTTCCTTTTCCATTTTCCAGCACAAATATTTTAAACTGTCGTCGGCCTGCCTTCGTTGATACCACAACTGGTTGTGAGTCTCCTTTATTAGTACCTCTGACGTCCTACCCTAATATTTTAGAGAAAAATTCATTGACTTGTTTTCATTCAAAGAAAGGTATTTCATTTGATTTTTTTATGTTATTTAATTTCAAATTCATAATATACTGAATTCTTTTAACTTTTATCAATTCATTTATTTCAAACCAATTAAACTAGACATTATTTGGGTTTACTTAGCCCTCTAATTTTTATTTTTAATTCTTGTTAAGTTGTGAGTTTTTCTTACCTTGGTTTCACGTCTTTTGAATTCAGATTTGTCTATATCTTTTTTTCAACTTTTATTATTCTAGTACGTGTACATAATATTCACTACAAGGATATCAACTAATCTTCTTTCTTGCTTTGAGAGGCTTTTGCACATTGTGCTAGCCAAAACTCCCATTTATTATGGCCAAGTCCAAAAAGAGGTATATTTCGCGCCAAATTATGTAGTAGGTTGTTACTTACAAGGATTAATGTGCAATTGAGTAATTTGTGATTTGGATTCTAGGGTTCATAGGCTTCATGAGTAATTGCATCTAGGTCACAGGTTGCCATTGATATTTGCTTGAATGTTCATCAATATGAGCAATTGGATTCGAAACTAGTACTGCACAATCCAATAAATTCTGACAATAAGTTGTATTCGAGATTTTAGCTTTCCGCCATCATATTTCGATTTGGAGGCAAAATGATTTTGAGAAGAATTACAATTCCTCCCTAGGATTTTTCTATGAATAGGACAAAGAGGAGTGTGGCATAGACGTTAGTTGAAATCCACTCATTTTGGTATGATGCTAAATCTCAACGTAATAGTGAATAATGATGAACCTGTTCAATTTGTATTGGGGCGCCCAGTTACATATCAAACCATTTTATATCGATTAAGCACTAATCGAGGGCCTTAGACGATAATATTATACCACCAGTGAAGTAACTAATGATCATGATTTATATAATGTTTCACTTATTTCCAACTTTAAGACAACCAATGGAGCTAGCAAATGTGCCAGCCCGGCCAGACTCGACAGGCCAAGTCATATTTACATGGAGGGCCAGGCTGACCCATTTTCAAATCGGGCCAACCGGGCCCATTTGTTTATTAATAATAATTATTAAAAAATAATACTAGAAACACGACATATATAATTCATATACTTTGACAATTCATAAATAACAAAAAATAACACAAATATAAAATAGAAATATATTAGTCATATTTATATAATACCAAATACATAGAGTCCTAATATAAAAATACAATTCATAGTTTCATTGTCTAACGAAAAAAAAATATTAATTCCCTAAACTATTCAATGCTTCAATCATCATCAATCACAAGCAAGCAACTTCTATATTTGTGTAGGATACGACCACCATTCGATGTTTGTTCACATTTCAATACTCAAGCACGTCCACTTTATCGTTAATGCAGTCTTCTTCCATGTAAACATCAAGTTCTGACTTGCCATCTTTTGAATTTATTTGTCTTTTTCTTTCATGAAACTTCTGCAATTATAAAAATATATTAATAATATAAAAATTTACAATGAATTAGTTGTTCAATAAAATCAATATAGCAAACTTACATCAAGAATAGATGACTTTGATGAAAATGAGGTTATCCCACTTGAATCTGGTTGTCCTTGAAGTGTAACATCTTTTAAATTTTGATTTGAAATGAGTTTGATGAAGATCCATATTTCACTACATATTCATCAAAGAGCTTATACAACGACGTTTTAATCTTATTCATCTTCTTCTGATAATCATTGGGATAAAGTTCCCGATAGCAATATAATCCCAAAACTCCAACTTTACACTTGGATCAACAACACATGCAAGTGCAAGAGTAATAGAATATTCATTCAATATAACTCTAAAAAATCACATATCTTTGCAACTCTTTCCCACTCTTAATTTGATGGAAAGTCTTTATAGTTAGTATCCTTATAGCTCAAACTAGTAAAAGCGTGATGATATTTAGTGTTTGTTTGCAAACTCAACATAAAAAGTAAAAGTGCTTATTTTTTAAAAAGAAGCACTTAAAACATGTTTTCAACAACTATTTTAAGTGTTTATTATTACTTTTGGTCAAGCAACAATTTTTAGCTTTTAATTTCTAGTTAAGCACTTCTACACATCCCCCAATAAAATAATACTCAATACTCTTTTTAGAAGCACTTCTTTTGTAAACACATTTTTCTTATTCATTTTTCAAAACCACTTAAGTTTAAAACACTCCTTATTTTTAATTTTGCTACTAAAATTACTTAATATCACTTTTTCAATTCTAGTAGAGATTGCAAACATGCACTTAATGGCACTTGCAAGCATTAAGTATGTCCAATTCCATCTAGTTGGCACACCCAATCTCAGAAAGCTACCACCAACATCACTTACGTTCACAGAGGTGACACATTTTTTAAGTTGTGTCAATCTCCCATTCGAACCCTTTCACATACTTCACACTATCTCTAAATTTCCTCAAAGGTTCATTCATCTCTTTTTATACTTTATTGAACTTTAATATTCAAAATATGAGCACAACATCTTATACGAAAAAAATTCTCTTTCACATAACAAATCATTTTGCAATTCAAGTCTTTCTTTCAAAACTTCTTGATTCTATCATTATTAAAGGCATTATCCAAGGTGATAGATAATATTTTAGGGTCAATTTTCCAATCTTTAAGCAACCCAAAGATCTTTCAGCTTCTACACCCGCGTGCTAACAATCTAACTCACAAAATGCAAGCAATTTACTATTCAACTTCCAATTTCCATCAACATAATGAGTTGTGAGAGACATGTAACCATGTACATTTACAATAATACATACATAATATGACAAGTAAATTCTACCAGTAATGCAGATAATTCACTCCTAAACCTTGTCTTTTCAGTTAAATACACATTCCAACAATCATACTTTGTTGTATTTCTAAAATGGGTTTAAATTCATGATTCAATAGTTGATTCACCAATGAAACTCCTTCATACTCAGCATAATTAAACGGAAGATCATGCATGATAATACATTTAGCTAGTGCATCTCTATAAGCAACCCTATCAAATTTCCACTTCTTCAATAATGTAGTTTGATTATCTATCAAGGCCCCAACATTATGAAACTTAGGAATTGGATTGCATGCAGATACATGAAGCACAAATGTGCAATACCCGATGAACACTTTGAAGTGTAAAGCTTACCACGTGATTTACATTTACTTTTTTCAACCCCATCTACAAGACCAACATTTTCAAAATATTTCAACACCTCAGATGAAGTAGAACGATTAGGAGCCTTATCTTTCTTGGCTTCCCCACAAACATTTTTGTCATCACTCTTACTGCTTTTAGATTTATGAGATTGAGAGATAAAATTAGTACCCGCCGAACTCTTAACACTAGGAGTAGGATGAGTATCCAACACTTTCATATCTAACTCATCAGCAAAATCATCCGGTAAATTTGAGTCGATATTCATTTCATCGAGATAACCTAATAATAAATAAACTAAGGTGAGATATAACTTATTAATATAATTCATTCAAAGCTAGCATTAATATAACTCATTCTGCTTCTCAATCTCATACATATGAAGATATTGAATACTCCTCCTACTCTTAGTATTAATATTGGTGGGGAAGCCAAGAAAGGTAAGGTTCCTAATCGTTCTACTTCATCTGAGGTGTGGAAATATTTTCAAAAGGTTGGTCTTGTAGATGAAGTTGAAAAAAATAAATGTAAATCATGTGGTAAGCTCTACACTTCAATGAGTTCATTGGTACTGCTCATTTGTGGCGTCATGTATCTGCATGCAATCCAATTCCTAAGTTTCATAATGTTGGGGCCTTGATAGATAATCAAACTACAGTATTGAAAAAGTAGAAATTTGATAGGGTTGCTTATAGAGATGCACTAGCTAAATGTATTATCATGCATGATCTTCCATTTAGTTATGTTGAGAATGAGTTATCATGATCTTCCAGTTGTATTATCATGGAATGTGTATTTAACTGAAAAGCCAAGGCTTAAGAATGAGTTATCTGCATTACCTGATAGAATTTGCTTGACATCTAATGTATGAACTGTTGTAAGTGTACATGGTTACATGTCTCTCACAGCTCATTATGTTGATGGAAATTAGAAGTTGAATAGTAAATTTTTTGCATTATGTGAGTTAGATTGTCAGCACACGGGTGTAGAATTGACTGAAAAGATATTTTGGTTGCTTAAAGATTCAGAAATTGACTCTAAAATATTTTCTATCACCATGGATAATGCCTCTAATAATGATAGAATGCAAATAATTTTGAAAGAAAGACTTGAATTGCAAAATGACTTGTTATGTGAAGGGGAATTTTTCATATAAGGTGTTGTGCTCATATTTTGAATATTATAGTCCAAAAAGGTATAAAAGAGGTGAATGAACCTTTGAAGAAAATTAAAGATAGTGTGAAGTATGTGAAAGAAAGGGGAGATTGAGACAGTTTCAAAAATGTGTTACTTCTATGCACTTAAGTGATGTTGGTGGTAGTTTTTTTAGATTGGATGTGCTAACTAGATGGAATCGACGTACATGATGTTTGCAAGTGCCACTAAATATCATCGTACTTTCACTAGTTTGAGCTATGAGGATAGTAACTATAAAGATTGTCCATCAAATGAAGAGTGGGAAAGAGCTGCAAATATATGTGATTTCTTAGAGCCACTTTATAACATCACTACCTTGATATCGGGCTCGTCTTACCCTACGTCTAATTTGTACTTTATGCAAGTTGCATGCATAGAAATGAAGTTGAATGAAAATTTGACTTGTGAAGATAAAAAAACCAGAGACATGACAACGAAGATGAAGACCCAATTTGAGAAGTATTGGAATGAATATTCTATTACTCTTGCACTTGCATGCGTTTTTTATAAGTGTAAAGTTGGAGGTTTTGGGTTATTGCTATGGGAAACTTTATCCCAATGATTATCAGGAGATGGTGAATAAGGTTAAGATGTCACTATATAAGCTCTTTGATGAATATGTAGTGAAGTATGGTAGATCTTCATCAAACTCATTTCAAATTAAAACATCAAAAGATGTTGCACTTCAAAGACAAACAAATTCAAGTGGGAGAACCTAATTTTCACCAAAACCATCTATCATTGATATAAGTTTACCATACTAGTTTTATTGAAAAACTAATTTATTGTAATTTTTTTATATTATTAATATATTTTTATAATTGAAGAAATTTCAGTTTCAGAACTGCAGTCCTGAAACGCTAGGATTTAATTTCAGTTTGCTAAGTTATGTTTTGGAAGATTCTTGTACAAGAGTTTGAAGTTAAGTTATGTTTTGGAAAATTAATGTGTGATTCATATATCATGGTGGTTATATTCTCAAATTCAACACCACTTCTGAAGGGAGTAGATTGTATGTTTTAAGCATCTGGAGAAACTTCTCTGAGTAGATATTCTTTAACTTTGATTAGTTTCTAATAATCTTATATTGTGTATATCTTTCTGAAACAAAATAATTTGAATACATTAATGCAGGGAACTTGTGTGGGGACAGTTTTGCCTTTGTCATAAAGGCCTGAAGTTACTGGTAGGCAGTGATTATATCAGCATGATCGACATCAGAGATGGTGATGAGGATGGTTATATTTTTTTTAAAATTAAGTTGCTGCTTATTGCATGAGGACTTTTAATATGTCTTGCATCATGAGCTTGGAGTTGCTTTAGCAGTAGTTGTTAACATGTGAAAGAGAATAGTATCTGAATTATTATTTTTCAATATATCATAAGATCCAGACAAGTTGAAAGTATAGAAAAAAAATTTACTTTATGTATATTTTGTACCTTTTAAAATATTATAAATGTATAATTGAAGATAAATATTTATGCGCTAATTAATATTGAAAAGACACCCCCAGTTACTGTTTGTTTTTTATAATGCCCATCATAATGGGATAAGTTATTAGCCTACCAATCTCATAGCCTTCTAAATTTTAAGACTTTAATTATGTAAGTTACACATTCTAATGTTTTATAAATTCAGAATTACTTTAGCCATTGTGGTTGCACTATATTTTTCACTTCATTGCCCCAACAAGGGAACAAACAACAAGGTGCATCCAACACCCTTGTAACTTTGATATTATTATTATTTTTACATGTTTTGAATGTTCAAATCATATCGTTTGATTAGATAGCTATTCTGCTGTTAGTGTGACATTTTGTTGAAATATGAGTTTAGGTAATTGGCGGCAACTATGAGTTTGATTAGATAGCTATTCAACTATTAGTGTAACGTTTTGCTGAAATATGAGTTTAGGTAATTTGCGGCAACTATGAGTGAGGTATCATATTAACTTTTGATAACTGTATAGCATAATTTTATTAGTTTATACGTAGCACTTATATAGAATTGTTTATTATTTTGTAATATTATTTGTGTTTGAAACAAATGTTGAATTTTGATTTGATTATTGATTGCTGAATCCGGTTTATCTGGAAATGTTGATATGTATCTTATTTTAAATGGTTGATTGAATCCGACTCTTAATGTAGTCAAAATAATCATAAAGTTAAAGAATCTTCTCATTTGAATGGATTGATCAGTGATGTTCTCAGTTTAACTTTACTTTAAGTTGTCTAATAACTGTCATGTAAAATTAGTAGCAGCACAAAGTGACATATTGCCCTTTTATTGGTTAAGTTCCTTTTAAGACCTTTGCTATCAAAGTCTTAATTTAATGGGCATGTAATAAACAATCTATTAGGGCTCATTTGGTTCGTAAGATAAAAGTATCTATCCGTAAAAAACATGCATGTTTTTTACGGATAGATAATTTTATCTTACGAACCAAATGAACCCTAAAAAGAGAATTTATCCCTCATTGTATGTAGATTAGAGATGCTGATTTAAGGTTTCTTGACGAAGGTTTTAGTCAATTAAAAGAACAGTTGGTTGATAGATTTTGATCCATGCCAAATTGCAACCGGCCAATTAATAGGAACTCAAGTATTCATCCCACTTATCCATTTAAGCCCAACAAATGACGAGGGATGTACTTTTAAGTTCATTCGAAAATAGTTTCCTCTCCGAATTTGTGTTGCGATATCAATAAATAAAGCTCATGACAAACACTGCAATAGGTTGGGGTGTACCTACCTGAGCATGTCTTCTCACACGGACAATTATATCTTTAATGATAGATGTATGAACCAAAATAAAATATGAAAAAAAAAATGCATATTCACAACAATTATAGCAAGCAATTACGAACAACGTGCGTAGCACGTGCAAGCCGACTAGAGTAGTGAAGTATGGTAGATCTTCATCAAACTCATTTCAAATTAAAACATCAAAAGATGTTGCACTTCAAAGACAAACAAATTCAAGTGGGCGAACCTAATTTTCACCAAAACCATCTATCCTTGATATAAGTTTACCATACTAGTTTTATTGAAAAACTAATTTATTGTAATTTTTTATATTATTAATATATTTTTATAATTGAAGAAATTTCATGAAAGAAAAAGACAATATGGAAGAAGATTGCATTAATGGTAAAGTGGACGTGCTTAATATTGGAAGGTGAACAAACATCTATTTCCTCTACTTTCAATCATGTCTTGTAACATTTTAAGCATTCCAATCACCACGGTGGCTTCAGAATCATCATTCAGCATTGATGGTCGTATCCTATACAAATATAGAAGTTGCTTGCTTGGTGAAAATGTGCAAGACCTAATTTATACCAACAGTTGGTTGCATGGCTTTAAACAAATTGGACCATCAGGTATTTATAATTATATTTATAACTTTTATTCTGTTTTGTTATGTTTTTTTTTTGTTTTTTTTATTTTATGTTTATCCAGGTGTACCAGAAGGGGGGGAGGAGATACATTTATCAAAACAGGATTCCAATATTGTGATTGATGATGATTGAAGCATTGAATAGTTTAAGAAATTAAAACTTATATGTTATATTGTTATTGTGTGTGTGTGTGTGTTTTTTTGTCATTGGACAATGAAGCTATGAATTGTTTTTATTATATTAGAACTCTACGTATTTGGTATTATATAAATATGACGTATATTTCAATTTTAATTTATTTCGAATTTATGATTTTAATTTTATTTTATTTGTGTTGTTACTTATGAACTGTTTAAAAGTACATGAGTTATACATGTAGTGCTCATAGTATTATTTTTAAAAATTTATTATTAAAAAAAAAAAAAACAAGTGAATTTGGGCTTGCCCATTAACCCGTGGACTAGATAAGACCGGGTTGGGCTGGAATTTTACAAGCTCGATTTGGAAATGGTCTGGCCCGTGAATATGAATTGTCCCTGTGGGCTGGGCTGGCCCGGCCAGTTTGCCAGCTCTAGTGACGACCACCCAACATAAAGAATTGAAGAGACATCTTTAGAAAAGGTAGGATAGGACTTATCTCAAGAAAAATGTGTTCAGATAGAGGAAATAAGAGAACGCACGGGTACGGCTTTTGGTGTTCCAAGAAACCGTGAAAGAGATTGCATATCCCTACACCCTTTGCAGGTGAAAAGAAAAATGGCCAGTGAAACTGGTACTGTTTATCTGAGTACATATATGCATATATCTACTTGTGGTTCCATTAAAGTGGCATATGATGGAGGTGATAGTCTTATAACTCTTCCAAAAGATAGAAACCTGTCCTTGGCATACTATAAGAGCTGTGATCATTTATTGACATGGCAATAATATTCATTTGACCAAAAGCACTATTGAATTGAATCCAATATCCTTCAACCATGAAAGCATAGGACAAACTGAAACACTAGATCAGATACCTATTTCTTAGATGCCTTCTTCTTTGGGATGGAATTAGCAGGCTGCGGCTTGGGGTGCTTTCCGACCTCACTTTGATCCAACCAATTGAGAGGATGACGATTTAAAAATGGCCAATTGGGAACCGTAACCAGAGAAGTTAACACAACACCAGCTGCATAAATCAGCATCATTATTTGAAACGACCCCAATACATAGCCCATCGTGAATGCCACCGCTGCACAGGACACCAAAAGCAGCTGCATCAGCTGCTCTGCTAGCTTCTGACCCTGCCAATCCATCTGCCACACGGTTATAAAGAAATGAGTTGCATAGAAACAATTTAACAGGAAATTCCTATATACCATGTTGGAGCCCAAAGCACAGCAATGCTAAAGGCAGATATGTGCTTAAATGGCAATGAGAAAGTGCATAATCGATTTGTAAATACATCAGCAATAGCAATTGCCCAAACTGATGACTAAATTTAACCTAAACGAGAAAAGAAATCTACGAGCCTTGTGATAGATTATTTGAATTCCATTACTTCAGCATTCGATTAACAATTTTCTGGAAATTCTAACTAATTTCAGCAATTGATTACAGAATAACACATATATATCTTTGTTACGGAGGAGTTATTTTCAGATTATTCATACGAGTTACCGAATACAATCCTCAAAATTTCATATCCAAGCATTGGAGGTTACAAATTATCAAATAACAGATCCAGGATATAACTAATACGGAACTCATACGATTCAAGAGCAACAGAGAAAACATAGAAAAACCATCGGCGGAGTAAAGGATCACAGATCTACAGCACTTCAAAAGGAAACCATAACATGCCACATTCAAAAACGTTCAAATACCGATATATTATCGAGAGAGAGAGAGAGTGAGCTAACCGAGGAAGATGACTCTGATTGAATTTCGGCCGACAAAAAACGATCTGAGAATTGCAGCACAGGAAGCTGAGAATGGAAATCGCCAAAAGAATTCGTGATCAGGGAAACAGGTGCATCAGCCGTTCTATCATTCTGAGAGCAAACATGTAATCACAATAATGCGTATTGGGCCAAAGCGTATTGGGCCTTTGGCCCGTTTAAGGAGTGGCCTTTTTCATTTTTGGCTAAGGTTATTCGCACTAGCTTTTTTGGGAAATACACTATCTTTTTAGGAAATACACTACCCTTTGTTCGATAGTTTTCTTTTTTTTAATTTTTTCATTTTTCCGATTTTTTTTAACAAAGTACAAAAATGAGAAAATTTTCGAAATTTTTTGCCGAAAATTTGTAAAAGTTTCGGACAAAAATACAGAATATTCTAAGGATAGTGTATTTCCCAAAATGACTTAGTGTTAATAACATGGCCTTCATTTTTTTTACCGCATCATATAACACGATCTTGGTGTGAATTGGGCTATTTTTCCACTAATTTCAAACTATATTATTGGTGATACCAATTTATATATCAATCACCATGTGTTGTTATTCAATAATTATTTAGAAAGATTTAGTGATTATGTGGCTATAAATTGAGCAAAGTAAATAGTATATGCATTCAATGAGGTATTAAAGGAGTTATTCAATAAAGAGCATAATGAATGTTTGGAAGCAATAAATGCTCAGAGAGTTGTTGAATTTTTTAATCTCAAATAAGATTTTTAAATCTTTTATTATGCTTTTAGAGATTGTATTTGTAGTGCATCGTGCACTTAGGTTGCTCTAGAACCTTAGACAATTCATGCGTGAGTTTGACTCTTACTTGATCTTCATTAAATTTGTTCTTTAGTCAATTTGCAGTCAATGGTAGAGCACGTGGAGAGTGTCCTAAGATCAACTTATAAGGATTGATTTTCTATCTGAACGGTTATGATTTGTATGCAATTTTATTGTTATAAGTGATTTCTTTGCTAACTAGTCCTGCTCTTGTTAATTTTTATGTCTTTTGCATGTTTTATGTGGGTGAAGTCCAACTTTGTGGGGCTCATCTCTGAGGTCTCCCCTAATCGCCATCCTAAACCTCATTGGATGTAGTTAACTTGTGATATTATTGACATGGTACGTCCTTCTTTGACTACGAGGTTCTTCTTTTTAGTAATAGAGGGCCTATTAGATGTGGCATTTGTCCACAATCAACCTCGATTTTAATAGAGTAGGCTGATGTCTATTATGATCCTCATGGAATATTCGTGGTACAACAACACATGAGCAATATTTTATTTAATATATAAAGTAAAATTTCAATTAAAATAAGACAAATTTCATGCAAAACTAATTTCATTGCTAGATCATACTCCTAACTTATCCATGCTCTATCCAATGACTTATCACAAACTCTAGTTGATTGAAGATTAATGCGGCTAATTTTTTGACTGCTCTAGTTATTACTTTGTCTCTCTCATTCTTTTCTCACTCTTTATTTACTTATTTTTCTCAATTTATGCTAATGCTTTGAGTTTATTTAGTGGATGATGAAATTCTTCTCATGATTTGCTTTTTTATTTTCTAAAACTTAATATAATCCACGATCAAGTATCAAATAAATTTTTGTGTGACATTAAATAGATAAACATAGTCGATTGGAGTGGGTGTCAATACAAATTTAGTCCAAAAATTACAACCAAATCATGCAATCGCATGCAATATTGGTCACTTTGGTCAAGTTTACTCTGGTGAATTAGGAGGGATTGATAGTTTTATTTTATTTATTATACATTTGGTTCACATAACAACATCCCACAGGTAAAATTTTATCATGACAAATGAAATACAATTGACACAGTTATCCCATTAAGACCTCCCCAGATCCGTCCCTTTAACTACGAAGTTAAAATTACAGTACACTTTTGAAACAAGTTCTGTTTATAAATATATGGGCGTCACATCCTCAAAGGATTTAGCATACGATACATTGATACTTGGAATTCACTAGGTCAGGGGGGGGGGGGGGGAATTGGCCCGGTGCTTATATTTTGTTTTTAAAAATTAAAATTTGATTAAAAATAAATAGGAAGTACATTATACTCGATAAAATTCCTGATCAATCATAGTCATGGGAACTAAATCAAGAAGCATTTTACAGCAAGTTCTTAACCAAAACCACAAAATAAATCCTGTAGAGTCAGAAATATTTCGCCGCAAGTAACAAAAATAGACCAAAGACTATAAAAACTTGTTCAACAATCATATGACCCAACTAGAGCTCAAGCCTTCCTAGATTTGCTTGTGGCCAACTGCGTTTCAGGCTGCAAAATATCATGATAGGATAATGTTAATACATAGTGATCGTATTATAGTTGATGGAATTCATTGATAAACTCAATTATTTAGATTGTTTGTTACCTCCTTCTTGACAGGCTCTTCCTTCTCGGATAAAATCAACTCGATGTGGCATGGGGAAGACATGTAGGCTGGAGAGAACATATTCATGTTAGGGACAAAGAAGTTATTTGACAAAACAAGGTGAATAATTTATATAAAGATGCTACTTACGGTTAATTCTCCCATGGGCACGGTATGTTCGGCGCCTTTGCTTCTGTGCTTGGTTAACCTGAATGTGAGAAATGAAGAGAGCATCTACATCCAAACCTTTCACCTGCAAAAAGTTGATAATTAAGCCTAAAGTGAACAAACAGAATATTAATGAAAGTTTATGGAGAAAAGCAGAAATGAAGATACTTACCTCAGCATTGCTTTCAGCATTCTTGAGTAAATCCAAGATGAACTTAGCAGACTTCACAGGCCAGCGCCCTTGCCCATTAGAGTGTCTGTTTTTCGCCTGAGCTGTACGCCCAACACCCCCACAGAAACGAGTGAATGGAATGGCCTGTTTGTGGGCGAGTACATCTTCCAAGTATCTCTTGGCCTTGACTAAAGGAAGCTTTCTGATGGCATGTGCTGTCTCCCTAGTGTTCTGCAAACAAAAGTTGAGTAAATTAGCAACACACTTCAATCTAATGCAAAAAACATGGAACAGAAGAAAAATTAGGCAACCCAAACTTTTGATCTTAAATGTTGACACCATAAATTGCCATTAAGAATTAAATAGATGCACAATCAACAATTAAAACCGCAAGAATATAGCATTGTTTACTGAACCATCAATCATCATAATTCAATAGGTTCACCCAATAACATTGCACACTAGTTATTCCTGAGGTTTACGAGAGACTTATTCACATAAGGAATAGGTCCCTGCTTTTTTTCATCAGGTTAAATTTTAATCACATTGACATATGATTAATAGGGATCACAGTTCAATTCAAAACACAACAGAATGCATAATGAAAAGGCAACAATATAGCATTGTTTACTGAACCATCAATCATCAGAACTCAATAGGTTCACCCAATAACATTGCACAATTGTTATCCCTGAGGTTTACGAGAGACTTATTCACAAAAAGGCAACAAGTCCCTGCTTTTTTTCATCAGGTTAAACTCATATCACATAGCAATAATTATAATGCACAGAAGTAAAAATTATGCTAGGTTATAGGAAGATCGTTGTATGAAATGGTAACTAACAAACACCACAGCTCAGTTCACACCAAACACAAAGAAGTGAAAAGGAAGAAATATAGCATTGTTTACTGAACCATCAATCATCAGTGTTCATTAGGTTCACCCAATAACATTGCACACTTGTTTTCCCTGAGGATTACGAGAGACTTATTCACAAATGGCAATAGATCTCTGCTTTTTTTTCATCAGGTTAAACGTAAATTATATCACAGAAACTCTCAACTTACAAACGCAAAAATCAAGCTAGGTAGGGATTTATATTGAATGAATTGGTAGCAGACACAGCTCAGTTCATGTGATACACAAAGCATTACACAAAATGAAAACGGCAGAAACTTAGCATTGTTTACCGAACCATCAATCATCAGAAATTCAATAGGTTTCACTCAATAACATTCGCGCCATCCCTGCTTTTTTTTTTTTTTGATTAGGTTAAACTATCACAATCACAATTATTCTGCGATGCAAACAATTTTAAAGCCCTATGGCAAACTAAACAAATGTAACAAAGAAATAATGCAACTAAATAAACCCAGGAAAAGAAGAAAATAGTTAAAAAATGGACAGAAACAAGAAAATAATCAGTGTGGTAGGAATATTAGTAATAAAACAAAAACTCGGAAGAAATTACCTTGAAGTGAACTCTGAGGTCGGATCCCCTCGCCTTGCAAGCTGCAACAATCACACAATACAGTCCAATCATCAGAAATAGACGACATCTCGATTCTCGAACAAAATTGAAAATTCTACAACACACAATAAACCACTGAAAAAGCAACATAAAAACCCAGAAATTCAGCCAAAAGGCAAGAGCACAGAACCGAAAAACCTACATTTTGTCTGGTTATCGGGCTCCCTCGAGTACTTCACCTGTATAATTTGAACCAGAAAACACAGATTAATAACAAAAAACAAATCACAAACGCATATTGATTTTTCCATTTTAATTGGAAATAGAGTTATAATATATGAAGGCTTACCATCGTAGCTTTGCTGAATCCCTTTTTTCAGAAGAGCGATTATGCTTGTAGCTCTAGTTTTATACAAAACCCTAATGGCCCTCATAATGGACTGGGCTTAGTTTTCTATTTTAATATTAATAAAGCCCATTATGAACTGAAGCCCAACATAAGTGGATATGAATTAAATTTAGGCCCATGTTAAATAAACCCCCATATTTAAGAAATATACTTTACAATTTTTTGTGTTTTCATATATAACTATTAAATATGTAAAATATCTTTTTTATTCATTCATTCATTGAATTTAGTATGCACACTTTTTTTACAATAAAAATTTTCTTATACCTTTCAGTTAACGATATCAATTATTATCACTTAAAAAAATAAAGAAGAAAATTTATTTTCTTTGCTGAAAAATAAAGTCAGGTGCTCATTTTTAATCAACTTTTTTAATTCTATATAAATACACCACCTTTTATTGAACTTTCAATTTAATCATGAGTTTCACGATTATTGTGAAAAATCTCAACCTTTTAAAAAATTTCAATTCGATACACATTTTTTTTCCGGCCAGCAACTGATGGTGTGTCTCGCCAGAGCGCGTGAAATGTTGTCACGTTGGTGAGAGCTGACAATTCCGGTCCGGCCTACCCAACGTATGGGCTGTGCTGGAAAAATAGTGGCCCAAAAAAAATCGGGCCGTTTTGGCCATACCCGTTTGGCCCGATGGGCTAAATGGGCTTGGCCCGGTGGGCCGCGGGATGGCCCGTTTGGCCCGGTGAAATAAAATTTATTTAAAAATAATATAATTAAATTATTTTAAAATAATTAAAACTTTTATGTTGTTTTTTTTTATTGTTGGACAATGAATTTATGAACTCCTTTTATTATATTAGGAAACTATGACTATGAGTAATGATCTTTATTTCTTTTTTAATTTATGTTTGAATTTGTGGTTTTAGTTCTATTTTATATTTGTGTTGTTGGTTTGTGGATTGTAAAAGTATAAGTTAATAGTAGTGCAACAGTGATTATAGTATAATTTTTAAAATTATTATTTTAAAAAATGGGCCGGACTGGCCCGTTAGACCGTGGGCTAAATTGGGTTGGGCTCAATTTTTATAGGCCCGATTGAAAAATGGGCCGGCCCAGCCCGTGAACATCAATTGGTCCGGTGGGCTGGGCCAGCCCGGCCCGTTTGCCAGCTCCGCGTACACGTGTGAAATACTTTTTTGATTAATTCTATATAAATACACCATCTTTTAATCACGAGTTCACGACTATTATAAAATATCCCAACCTTTTAAAGAGTTTCAATTCAATACACTTTTTTTTCCGGCCAGCAACTGATGACGTGTCTCGTCGGAGCGCGTGAAATGTTGTCACGCTGGCGTACACGTGTGAAATTACTTTTTTATATA
>JAPKLY010000073.1:768997-834709 GCA_026898435.1 Prunella vulgaris | reverse complement strand
AAAAAAAAAAAGGTTTTTGAATCCTTACAAGTCTATTCAACCCCCCCCCCCTTCTAGACTTGTTCAAGTGTATTCTTCCCAAAACCTGCCTTTGGGACCAACATTTGGAAACAGAAAATGAAATGTATTTTGATACAACAACGTGTTTTCAAAGCTGTTGCTAATTCTTATCCTCCTGGCATGTCTGAAGATAAAAAATCTGAGATGAATGAACTTGCTTTATCTGCTATTGTCTTGAATTTGTCTGATACTGTGCTTAGAAAAGTAGGAACTTTTGATTTGGCCAAAGATTTGTGGGATAAGCTCGAAGAGCTTTATAATGAAAATTCTTTACCTAACAAACTGTTTTTGCTTGAAAAGTTTTTCCGATTCAAACTTGATCTCAGTAAGGACATTGATGAGAACTTAGATGTGTTCACTAAGTTAATTCAAGACATTAAGCAAACTGGAGATAAGCATATCGATGATTACACCCCTATTGTCTTGCTAAATGCTATACCTGATTCTTATTGTGATGTGAAGTCTGCTATTAAGTATGGTAGGGACAATATTACTCTAGAGACTGTGGTCAATGGCTTAAAGAGCAAGGAGATGGAATTGAAACAAAATGGGGGTGGTAATGGCTCGGGGGAGGTTATGCATGTTAGGGGGAGGAATGGAGATAAGCATGCTAGAAAGCCTAAGGTTAGAAGGTGCTTTAATTGTGGTGACACCGGTCACTTTATTAGGGAGTTCTCTAAGCCTAGGAAAAATCAAAAGGATGAGTGTGCTAATTTGGCTTCTAGTGAGGAGCAATTAGGTGATGTGTTTTAAACCTTTGTGTGTTTACTTGCACTTAACTCTTTGTGTGGTTTGTGTGCTTTGCCTTTGTGGTTTTTTTTTTTTTTTGTGGATTTTATGCCTTTGTGGTTTGTCCTTTGTGGATTGCGTGCCTTTGTGGTCTTGCATGCCTTTGTGGTTTTTTGTGTACCTTTGTGGTCCTGCATGCCTTTGTGGTCTTGTATGCCTGTGTGGTCTTATGCCTTTGTGGTTTGTCCTTTGTGGATTGCGTGCCTTTGTGGTCTTGCATGCCTTTGTGGTTTTTTGTTTATCACTGTTGCTTAGAGTCTGTGAGTCTGTGTTGCTTAGTGGTATGTGACTTTGTGTCTTTGTTGCTCTTAGTGAGGTGGAGCAACGACCTTTGTGGTATTTGAGTCTCTGTGTACTCTGTTTTATTTGACTTTGTGTCTAGGTTGTTCCTCTTGAGGTGGAGCATAGGTCTTTGTGACTAGAGTCTTTGTGACTAGGTTTGTGTGACTTGAATCTTTGTGATTCTTACCTTTGTAGTTGCATGTTTAATTGCTTTGTGTCAATTGCATGATTGTGTGACTTTGTGTCTTCTTTGTGGTTCCCTGGACTAACTTTGTGTTTTTTGCAGGTCTTGTGTACTAACTTTGTGTTTGTGCAGGTTTTTGGTACGCCTTTGTGTGTGTGCTTGTGTTTGCATGTGTATGCTTGTGTGTGCATGTGTGTGGGGTGATGATGAAAACCTGTTGGATTCCGGTGTTGATGGGAATGACCAAAAAGGTGGAGAATGTTGGGCTTGGGCATTGGGCCCAAATGGGTTTTGGCCCATTCTGCTGTATTAGGCAGGCCCACTCTTACTCTCAACCCTAAAGAAGATTTTGGAAGCCTCCTAATAAAAGCCAAGCTGCTGCTCCTCTATGTGGGTGATCAAATTTTGAATCCCATTTTTCATGACCGTTGAGTAGAGTAGCGTTGGTGTGGAGAGCAGCCTCTTCCGATCGGGCCTTTGTTCGCCGTTCCCTCTTCATCAGATTAGAGTCCACCTCAGGCGGGTGACCTGAACCCAGTTCCTGAACCGAACAGTGAGACGTGGTGCGAAGGGAGGGTGACCCAACAATTACATGGAGCGAGCAGCCTTCTTTATATACATTGGGACGAGCAGGTCCTTTTGCCATTTTTGTTGACTAAGTCAACGAAACCGACACATCCTATTTCGCCATAATTTTTTAACCATTGCTGTTTGGTGATTGGAGCGAGGCTTTTCATGCGGCGACAACTTCTTCAATTCCTGGGGGCAAGGCGACGGGCGGTAGCGACTGCATAATGGATTTCCGATTAAAAAGGTGAGGCGGATAACGACTTTCTCCTCTGTGACGGTGTTATGTGTGTGAGTATTTTGCAACGGCGGTAGAGATGTGCAAAATTATGTGTTAAGTCTAAAAGCTAAGCTGAGTTTGTATACTGAGTATTAAATCCTGATCCTGAGATAAGGCCCTGAACCTGAGAGAAAATGAGTCTGAGTAAAGGCGAAGGCGTTACTGAGTCTGAGTGCTCTGATCCTAACACTCATCCTGAGTGTTCAGGTCAGTAAAGACACTTGTCCTGAAGACTCAGTAACTTGAAGGCATAATCCTGAGATTATCATCCTGAGCCAAAATCAGTCATCCTGAGTCAGGTATCCTGACAGACATATCCTGAGCTGAAAATGACCAATCTCCTGAGTCACTCAAGCTGAAGGTTTCGAGCTGACAAGAAAGACGGTTATTTTGACAGCTGGCGGAGCTATCCTATTGGATGCCGGAACAGTTATTTCAGGCGGTTGTAACCATGCAAGCTCGTTGATTGGTTACGGGTTTAGAGGGCAGTTAGGATCTGAGCATCTATATATACGTATTCATACCTGGAGAATAAGATAACTCATTACTTAGAGAGAATTGATATTCTAAATCCTTGAGAGAGAAAGCTTGTACTCTTTAAACCATTATCCATTTTATTAGTGAAGTGAGGAAACCCCATCCGTGGACGTAGATCAATTTGATCGAACCACGTAAATTGTCTGTTCTTTTGATTTCCATTTTTAATTCTGTAGAGAGTGTTCTTGGGAGTTCTTCATAATCATTTCTGATTTCTTGAAGTATTATTGAAGTCGATTATTCCGGTCATATTCATAACAATTGGCGCCGTCTATGGGAAGGGGAAGAATCGACTGGATCAATCATCAACCATGGCATCTACCAAATTGGATTTTGAGAAATTCACCGGAGCAAACGTCTTTGGTTTGTGGAAGATCAAGATGAAGGCTCTCTTGACTCATCATGGGCTAGCCAATGCCCTGAAGCCGGATGATCAATGGCCCCCTTCTTCGTCAGAAAATCCAGGCAAGAAACAAGAAATATTGGAAAAGGCACATAGCACAATCATCTTGTGCTTGGGGGATAAGCCTCTGAGGGAGGTGTGCAAGGAGAAGACTGCCATTGAGGTTTGGAGTAAATTGGAGAAGGTGTATCAGACTAAGTCTGTCACCAACAAGTTGTTCATGAAGCAAAAACTGATTTCGGTCAGGATGAATGAAGAGAAGGAGTTGATTGAACAACTTGAGGAATTTAACAAGGCTGCTGATGATCTTGAGAACCTGGGAGTGGAAATTGATGATGGTGATAAGGTTTTGATGCTCCTGAACTCTCTGCCTAAATCCTTTGAGAACTTCAAGGATACTTTATTATTTGGGAGGCAGGATATATTCTGGGTGCACTAAAAACAAAGTCTTTTCAGCTACAAGCTGATAAGAAAAATTCAGTTCAGGCTGAAGGAAATGTTTTCAGAACAAGAAGAAGAAGAACACAAAGGGATCAAAATCTGGTGATTTTGTTGAGAGGAGGAAATATTTTGCTTGCCACAAAACTGGTCATCTCAAGAAAAATTGTCCTGACAGAAATAGAAATCAGGGAGAAGAACAAAATGCTGATATAACTGTTGCTGCTGAAGAAGGATATGATAGTGCTGAGGTGTTGACGGTTACTAACCTAAAACTGAATGATGAATGGGTACTAGATTCAGGATGTTCATTCCATATGTGCCCGGATGAAACATTATTCAGGGAGTTGAGGAGGTTTGATGGAGGCTCAGTTGTGTTGGGCAACAATCAGACATGCAAGGTGAAGGGGAATGGTACTGTCAGGTTGAAGCTGCATGATGGAGAGGATCGAATACTCTCAAATGTGAGGCTGGTGCCAGAACTGAAGAGAAATCTGATTTCCCTGGGTTCACTGAATCAACTGGATTATGAATTCAACACTGAGGATGGTTACATCCTGATAACCAAAGACAAGATAGTATACATGAAAGACAAGTAAATCAATGGGTCGTATATCCTGATTGGGAGCACTTCCACGGGATCAGCAAATAATGTTATGGACAACACTGATGCTATGATATGGCATAAAAGATTAGGCCATATTGGAGAAAGGGGACTCCAAGAACTGACAAAGCAGAAAGTCTTTGGGGAAGGAAAGGTGATGAAGTTGGATTTTTGTGACCATTGTGTCCTGGGTAAATCCAAGAAAATCCCATTCCCTAAAGGTAAGAAGACTACTGATGCACCTCTGGACTATGTTCATTCTGATATCTGGGGACCAGCTAAGGTGGAGACTCATGGAGGTGGAAGATACTTCATGACAATCATTGATGACTTCAGCAGGAAAGTATGGGTGTTCATACTGAAGCAGAAGAGTGAGGCCTTAGCAAATTTCAGGGATTGGGTCAGTGAACAAGAAAATAAGAGAGGAAGATCCATTAAACATTTCAGGACAGATAATGGATTGGAGTATGTATCAGAGGAGTTCAATAATTTCTGCAAAGAAAGGGGAATAACTAGGCACAGGACAGTTCCTGCAAATCCTCAGCAGAATGGTCTTGCTGAGAGGATGAACAGGACAATACTGGAAAAGGTCAGGAGCATGCTATCAGATGCAAAATTACCAAAGGTATTTTGGGGTGAGGCAGTCAGTACAGCCTGCTATCTCATAAACAAGTCACCATCCTCAGCAATTGAGTTCAGGACACCGGATGAGGTGTGGTATGGAAGGATCTCAGATTACAACAACCTGAAGGTATTTGGTTGCTCAGCTTTTGCCCACATCAGGTAGGACAAGCTGGAACCTACAGCACTGAGATGTATCTTTATTGGTTATCCTATGGGAATAAAAGGATACAAGTTATGGTGTCTGGAATCTGGTCATAAAAGGTGTATCGTCAGTAGAGATGTGACTTTCAATGAGAAAGTCATAGGATACAATCAGCCCATAAGCTCTCAGGACTCAGATGGAATTTTTTCAGAAGAAGGTATTCAGGTTATGGTGGAGACTCCTGACAAGAACTCAGGACAAGCAGGCACTGAGTCAGATGAAAACTCAGGAAGACATCAGGAGGAATCTGAGGAAAGTGATACTGACCATTCAATTTCAGATACTGAAGGCCAAGATCTCAGGAATTATAGTCTAGCAAGAGACAGACACAGGAGAAGCATACACCCTCCGACTAGATTCGGTCAGGCTGACATGGTATCCTATGCCCTG
The DNA here is from genome assembly GCA_026898435.1 of Prunella vulgaris. Taxonomy (NCBI): domain Eukaryota; kingdom Viridiplantae; phylum Streptophyta; class Magnoliopsida; order Lamiales; family Lamiaceae; genus Prunella; species Prunella vulgaris. Next base: position 829,349 of record JAPKLY010000073.1, on the reverse strand, counting down.
ATAACTGCTGAAGAAATTGAGCATCAGGAACCACAGAGTTATGCTGAAGCTGTGTCAGGCAAAGACAAAGAGAGATGGATATTGGCAATGACTGAGGAACTTCAGTCATTAGAAATGAACAACACTTGGACCTTAGTGAACAGAGTTCAGGGACAGAAGGTAGTCAGTTCCAAGTGGATCTTCAAGAAGAAATCTGAAATTGGGTCAGGAGGAAAAGAGAAGCTGAGATACAAGGCAAGACTGGTGGCCAGAGGATTCACTCAGAGAGAGGGGATAGATTTCAATGAGGTATTCTCACCTGTTGTAAAACATTGCTCAATACGAATTTTATTATCAAAGGTTGCTCAGGAGGATCTGGAGCTTCAGCAGTTAGATGTCAAGACAACTTTTCTACATGGAGATCTGGAAGAAACAATACACATGCAACAACCTGAAGGTTTTATTCTACCAGGAAATCAGGAGAAGGTGTGTTTACTGAAGAAGTCGTTGTATGGACTGAAACAAAGTCCGAGACAATGGTACAAGAAATTTGATAGTTTCATAATCTCCATAGGCTTTACTAGGTGCAGGTATGATAGTTGTGTCTATTTTGAGAAACAAGGAAATGAAGTACTCACATATCTGCTGCTCTACGTGGATGACATGTTGGTTGCAAGCAAGAGTCCTGAAAGAATCCAAAAATTAAAGGCAAAACTCAGTAGCACATTTGACATGAAGGATTTGGGCAGTGCGAAGAGGATACTGGGCATGGAAATTATCAGAGATAAGGACAAAGGGAGTTTGTTCTTAACTCAGAAGGATTACATCCTGAAGATACTCAGGAGGTTTAACATGCATGAATCTAGAATTGTATCTACTCCCCTTGGTCAACAATTCAAACTGACATCAGATCAGTGCACGAAGTCAGAAGAAGAGAGGGCACACATGAGTAAAATTCCTTACTCAAATGGGATAGGTAGCATAATGTATGCTATGGTGTGCAACAGACCAGATTTAGCACATTCAGTCAGTGTGGTCAGTAAATTTATGGCAAATCCGGGAAAGACACACTGGGAAGCCTTTAAGTGGGTTATGAGATACTTAAAAGGTACTGAGAATCTGGGGTTACTCTTTGAGAAGACTAAGGAAGTAGCACAACCTCTTCAGGGATATGTGAACTCAGATTATGCTGGAAGCATTGATACGAGGAAATCCTTATCAGGATATGTGTTCACATTATATGGTACAACAATCAGTTGGAGATCAGTACTCCAGTCAATAGTGGCACTCTCAACTACTGAGGCTGAATATATTGCAATGACTGAAGCAGTTAAGGAAGCGATGTGGCTCAAGGGTATGATTAAAGAATTTGGAATCAGGCAAAAGGAAGTTGCAGTTCAGTGTGATAATCAAAGCACAATTCATTTGGTTAAACATAAGGTCTTTCATGAAAGATCCAAGCATATTGATGTGAGGCTTCATTTTGTGAGAGATGTGGTGGAAAAGAAAGTGATTTCAGTGCAGAAGGTTTCTACTGAGGACAATGATGCGGATATGCTGACTAAGGTCTTACCTATTTCAAAGTTCAGATACTGTTTGGAGCTGATTAAGCTGCTGTCATGGGATGTACCATGAGTTAGGTCCTGAGGTGGAGTGTGGAATGGGGGAAACTCACTTACTTTAAGGTGGAGAATTGTTAAGTGTAAAAGCTAAGCTGAGTTTGGATACTGAGTATTAAATCCTGATCCTGAGACAAGGCCCTGAACCTGAGAGAAAATGAGTCTGAGTAAGGGCGAAGGCGTTACTGAGTCTGAGTGCTCTGATCCTGACACTCATCCTGAGTGTTCAGGACAGTAAAGGCACTTGTCCTGAAGACTCAGTAACTTGAAGGCATAATCCTGAGATTATCATCCTGAGCCAAAATCAGTCATCCTGAGTCAGGTATCCTGACAGACATATCGTGAGCTGAAAATGACCAATCTCCTGAGTCACTCAAGCTGAAGGTTTCGAGCTGACAAGAAAGGCGGTTATTTTGACAGCTGGCGGAGCTATCCTATTGGATGCCGGAACAGTTATTTCAGGCGGTTATAACCATGCAAGCTCGTTGATTGGTTACAGGTTTAGAGGGCAGTTAGGATTTGAGCATCAATATATACGTATTCATACCTGGAGAATAAGATAACTCATTACTTAGAGAGAATTGATATTCTAAATCCTTGAGAGAGAAAACTTGTACTCTGTAAATCATTATCCATTTTATTAGTGAAGTAAGGAAACCCCATCCGTGGACGTAGATCAATTTGATCGAACCACGTAAAGTGTCTGTTCTTTTGATTTCCATTTTTAATTCTGTTGAGAGTGTTCTTGGGAGTTCTTCATAATCATTTCTGATTTCTTGAAGTATTATTGAAGTCGATTATTCCGGTCATATTCATAACATTATGGCTGCCGGCGCGACTTCAAATTCCAATGGCAATTGATTCTGTTCTTTGCTGAAGTTGGGCGGACGGTTGCAATCCGGCACGACTGCCACTTCGCTTCTTTTCAATCATTTTTAAACTCCAGATTTATACATGCTACAGTTGAATTCCACCTACTGCTTCATACGTTCTTTAAAAAATTAAAGAACGCTCTTCAAATCTGCATCCTTTGCTCAAGAACATAGAAGAACCTCCGACGCAGTTTTTTGAAATTTTTTTAATCCAGAGGTTCGGGACCCTCCTTCTAGCGCCAAACTGTTGATGTAATTTTCGTAAACGCGATTATGTGACTATAATAACATCGATTACACCAACAATATGCTGAAATAGACGATTATGCGAGGTTTTATGAGTAAACATGTAGGTCGTATATATAAGCTCGTCGTTCGAGCAGAACTTTGTTAGGGTAAAAATTTTGTATTCTTTATTCGTATGAATTCGGTTATATTATATAGGAAATACAAGTTATTGGATCGTCACCAACCTGCTTCATCATAAGCTGCTGATCAGCAGTCTGCTTCACTAGAAGCTGCTGAACAGCTACCTGCTTCACTATAAGCTGCTGACTCGTCACCAGCTTAACAACTGTTGACTCGTCAGAGCGTTCTTCGATCTGGTTCTTTCTTCGAGCTTGATCAATTCTCTTGGACACGCCAATCCAGACTTGGTTAATTACTTCCTTAAGCACGCACGTCGATTATTTCATTAACAATGACAACATTTCACGCGCTCCGGCGAGACACATCATCAGTTGCTGGCCGGAAAAAAATGTGTGTCGAATTGAAACTCTTTAAAATATTCAGATTTTTTATAATAATCGTGAACTCGGGATTAAATTGAAAGTTGAATAAAAGGTAGTGTATTTATATAGAATTAACCAAAAAAATATTTCACACGTGTACGCCAACGTGGCAACATTTCACTCGCTCCGGCGAGACACGTCATCAGTTGCTGGTCGGAAAAAAAAAATGTATCAAATTGAAACTTTTTGAAAGGTTGTAATTTTTTACAATAATCGTGAAACTTATGATTAAATTGAAAGATGGTGTATTTATATAGAATTAACCCTTCTATTTAAAACTTTTTTTCCATAATTTTACGCTTAATTAGAATTAACTTAAATTATTCAATTCTCTATGAAAAGTTGAAAACATTGAGAGTTCTAAAATTTGGGTCGAACTTACAAATTTTATTTATAGTGTTTTGATGTTTTTTTCATTTGTCAATAGATTTTTTTGCTTTCTGAAAAACATAAAATTGCAAACCACAAATCTCATAAACTCTGAGGGTTATAGGTTTATAGTCGTATAACAAACATGATTCGAAAGAACATATTAATGAGCATTATTTTATGAATGATTTTCATATAGATTCAAGAAAGTCACTATATTTACAAATAAATTCAAAATATTTGCACAGAAGCACATTTTTTTTCTGCACAGAAGAATATTTTTTTTCTACACAACATCTATTTGTAAATATAGTAACTTTTTTGAATCTACATGTAAGTTACCTTATTTTATTGAATAAACAAGTTCAGTATATTAATGATTAGTATCTGGACAAAGTTTCTTATTCCATAGGTTGAGAAAATAACTAAACAAGTCATTCACTCATGTTAACGTACTTCACTATTACTCCCTCCGTCCCGTAGGAATTTGCACCCTACGGGACGGCACATTTTTTAAGAAAAAATAGTTTTATATATAAAGTAGTGGTATATGGGTAAATATGTGTAAAGATTTGTGAGTGTGCACGTAAATCTATGCTTTCTTTTTTAGTAGTGTGCAAATTTGTGTGGGACGTCCAAATAAGGAAAGTGTGCAAATTTCTGTGGGACAGGGGGAGTACAACATATAGAAAGACAAAAAGCTTGTAAAAGTAGTGATCGACATGACATCCATCGTTTTTTTTAAATATTGTAATTGTTATTTTTATTTACGAAATTAGGATGATTTTGAAGAGTTTTGTGTTTTTAAGTAGAACAGTGAACATGGCTCACAATTTCAAATTAAATCGTGACTGACGTTCACATTCATCTTTTCCAGCGAGCAACACTAGAAACATGCTTCACGATCTACCCACACATTTATTGTTGTTGACCACATTTTTAATTAATTCACCATAGGAATGACAAAATAACCTCTCTTGTAGCTACCTCGCCCTGACCTGCCCCCTTTCGTCCCATCGTGAAAATGAGTTAGTCCCGCCCCGCGCATGGGGCAGAGGTAGGCATAAGTTTGCATTTTACTACCCCGCTGTGCCCCATCTTATCCTATAATATATATTAAATAAATATATAATATGATAATATATATAATACATTCAATATATAATATTTATAAGATATTCCATCCGTTCTACTATAAGTTGCTCATTTTGTTATTTTCGTCCGTCTCACTATATGTTGCTCATTTGCTTTTTTACCTTTTTAGGAAACTACTATATATTCACTTATTTATTATTATTTTTAATATTTTTTACACTATTTTCATTACTTTTTCACTTTTCTCAATCACATCACATGTACTATATCAATATTTTTATACTCTTTTTAATATTAGTGCCCAAAAGTTGTTAGCAACTTATAAGGGGACGGAGGGGGTATAATATCAAATAAATCTAAAATTCATATTATTTTATTGTAACCCTAATCTAAAATAAATCTAAAATTATTGATTTTATAAACTTGATGCATCATTTTTTATTTTAGTATAATTTTTTATTTGTCTAAATTATATATATAATATTATATTTTAGTACTTTTAACATGGGGCATGATGGAACAGGGCTGGGAAAATATGCCCCGCACAGGGCAGGTATAGGGTACAACAATCTATCCTGTAGCGGGGCATAGACACGGGGCAAACATGGTTATTTGTTGAATTAACAATGATTGTTTGAAATCGAGAAATAAAGAAAATTGAAGAACACCAAGATTTACGTGGTTCGATCCAAAATGATCTACGTCCACGGATGAGGGCACCTCTCTCACTAATCGATGAATGATGATACAAATTACAAGTATTTTTGGATCTCTTTTTAAATGTATTGTATATATATCTATACATATGTGCGTATATATATAGGAATGAAAACCCAAATTAATCTTTGAGTTTGTAACCAACAAGTAACTGCTACGGTTGCAACCGAATTTGAATAACTATCAGAGTCCAACAGTTTTCAGTTTTGATTCTGTTAAACTGATCGTCAATTGCCCAACTTGGAAGTTTAAACTGCTTCGTAACTAATTCTTGGTTTAATTCCTGACTTGGAGTCAGTAAGCTCCTTTCATGTCTGTTGATATGTTCCTCAGCTGAGTCTGAGCACTCAGCTGATATCATCAGTAGATATCATCATCCTGACTGACCAGCCTGACCTGACCATCATCATGTCCTGACCAACCATCCTGACTATCATCCTGACAAACCATCCTGACTGACCAGAAGACTCCATCAGCTGACCCCCTCAGCTGACTTCCTCAGCTGACCTATCAGCTGATATACTTGATAACTTGATTACTCTCAGTAGGCTAATCAGATGATCCTGACCTCATCAGATGACCCTCAACAGACCTATCAGCTGATAGTATCAGAAACAATTAATCAGTAGTACTATGCTCATCTGATCTTCATTTCACTTTCTTTGCACCCATAACATTATTTAGATACCCGCCCTACTCTACCCCATTGTCATTCTCATTCCTAATTCTCCATGCATCAAACTCTAAAGTTAATAGTTCTTTAATTAATTACCATTGATGTGTGAAATTGCAGTTGATGGGATTAAGATTGCATTTATTGCTGCAAATGTATCTATTGTTTAATGTGATGGTGGATAATAAGAACAAGTTTCACAATTTAATGAATAATTAAATTAATATTTTTTAAAAATGTTGTATTTAAATTTATTAATAGATAATTGAATTGTTTTTAAATAGAATTTGAAGAAAAATAATAGAATTTAAAAAATATTAATTTATTAGTACTAAATTTAATCACGGCTACAATCTGCTCCTATTAAATAATATGTTAATGCATTGTAGTTGCAAATGAATTTCTATTTACCTTAAATTTCTTGATCCTTGATACGCTTTCACCACAAAGCATGATCTATGTAAATACGATAAATGTGAAAATATGACAATTTACTAAAACTAAATAATTCAATTATCTTCAAAGATATAATCTACTATTAATTTATTACAACTACCTATTGAATAACTTTGTTCCCTACTTATATATAAAGGTTGTAAAACTCAAAATGGGCCAGTTTACTCCCGGTTGTCGGTTGCCAAACCAAGAGTTAGATAGCATCGCCCTTCCATGCGTCGCCGCCTCCATATTCAACTGGGAATTTTTCTCCATTCTACAAAGTGCGCTTCATTTATGCCCTAAACTAAGGATGTCATATGGTTATTTGACATATGTTCCCGTCCTTATTTTTCTCTATCCCTTTTTCCTTTTATCGTTTTTACAATATTTTTCGTTCTTTTTCCATTTTTCAGCACAAACATTTTAAATTGTCGCCGGCCTGCCTTCGTTGATACCACATTTTAAATTATCGAGTAGTACTAATATAATAATTGTACAACACTATATACTAAATTCTATATTACATTTCTCCCCCCCCCCACACATTTTATTCATATGTCATGAATGGGTCTTGTGCTTGTGGTCCTCCAAAAAGATCAAAAGATGATCCCTCGCTGGAAACCCTATCCGATTTTATTTTTTCCTTCATTTTCTTGAATAAGAGGAATTGTTGATATTCTTCCAAATCCGCATCTTTTTGAGTAGTAATCAACATATTCTGATCTGCAGTGTTTGAACCCTTCTAAATGTTTCTTCGAATTTGAGTATGAGTCTCTTCTTTTCTGGGTGTTCTATGAATTAGTTTTTTTTCTTGGAAGTGATTAAGGACTTGTTGAGGAGTTACTTTGAATGTATTCCACCACTTGACCTTGAACACTTGGACTAGCGACATGGGAGATAGGTTGTTGTGATATTGCACAATTTGAAAATTCCAGCAGAATATCCATTGAATTTTTATCATTCAATGAAACTGAACTATCCGTCCATATTCCAGAATATTATCCATTTTTTGTGAAAATAATTCAAAAGCTTTTGACGTTTCTTCAAAAAATATTTCTTCAGTGATTCCATAATAATGCCACAAATTACACCCGTCTCTTGAATGTTTAATGTCTAGTTTTTTTTATTCATATAAAAAATGGCATCATAAAAAATTTATGTTACGCTTGTATCACAAGAGACTGGTAATAAACTGGTTAGGGTTTAAATATTCATATATTTAATATGTTCTATGTATTATTTTAAGTATTACAATATATTATTTATAGTGTATTTATATATAATTTCACATTTTCTAATTAGTTATAAGTATTTATGTTTTCTGTAATAATAAGAGACATATGTATAATTCAACATGATCATTATGTTTATTGCTTATTGTTGAGGCAACAACTGGATTTATACTTATCCAAATTGTAAAATATTGTTATTGTTAAACACCTAAAACAGTGTACTAAATATATAAGACATCTTAGTGATCCAACTTTGCAAGTTTGAAATTTAATTGTTCTTAACAACTGAGACTTCATTTTTGTTCAAATTTTAGATAAATCTTGATTCAAAATGCAATTTCGTATTTGGATAATATCTCGAGCTACAATAATTCAATTGAATCAATTCCAGTTGCATTTTATCACTAAATCGTTGTGATACAAATTGTCTTCAGGGCCAAAATAATAAAAGTTTCGTCTTCAAATGTGAATATGGAATTAAATGCAAGGACTTTAGATTTCTGCCATCACATGACACATGTTGGAAAATTATTCACCATAATTCATACAAAACTCCAAATGGCACAAGAACAACGGGAGTGATTAGCTAAGAGGCTCATCAACATACAACAAAAATATCAAGACCATTGATTCTCCACAAGTTGAGATATCAGTTTTTCAACATGACAACCGAAATACGCGGACAACATTTAATCATTTTGACTTACTTCACCATTCTAGCCATACATGTCAATCCTGAAAGTCATTTTTTGAGATCTTGATCTCCTTAGAAAGGTAATGCAATGGCCTACAACTTTTATTCAGAGGTCAATCGAAAATTCAAACATCTTAGATGAGTAAATTACCGATCTTTACAGACTACTGGACCTGTTTGCAAAAGCCCATGTCATGCACTATTTGGAGGTCTATATAAAGAGCCCTCCAAGGTTGCTAAAGTTCTCTTTCATAAGAACTTCAAATAGTGCATGAAATGAGATTTTGCAAACAGTTTCAGTAGCCTGTAAAGATCGGCAATTTACTTCTCCAAGCTACATGAATTTCGGCTTTGCCTCTAAATAAAGTCGTAGGCGATCCATTACCTTTCTAAGGAAACCAAGATCTCAAAAATGGCTTTATGGATTGACATTTATGGCAAGAATGGTGAAGTAAGAAAAATTATTAAATGTTCTTTGTGTATTTCGGTTGTCATGTTGAAAAATTTATATCTCAACTTGTGAAAAATCAATGGCCTTGATATTTTTATTGTATGTTGATGAGCCTCTTAGCTAATCACTCTCGTTGGTCTTGTGCCATTTTTGAATTTTTGTGTGAATTATAGTGAATAATTTTCCAACATGTCTCCTCTGATGGCGGAAATTTGAAGACCTTGCATTGAGTGCCATATTCACCCTTGAAGACGGAACTTTTATCATTTCGACCCTTAAGACAATGAGTTAGTGATAAAATACAATTGGAATTAGTTCAATTAGCTCGATATATTGTCCAAATACGAAAATGTGTTTTGAATTAAGATTTATCCAGAATTTGGACAGAAATGAAGTTTTCGCTGGTTGAGTACAATTGAATTTCAAACTTGCAAAGTTGGATCACTAAGATGACTTATATATTTAAAACATTATTTTAGGTGTTTAATAATAACAATATCATACAATTTGGATAAAGTATAACTCCAGTTATGACCTCAACAATAAGCAATAAATATAATAATCATGTTGAATCATGCATATGTCTCTTATTGTTATTGATAGCATAATACTTATAACTAATTAGAAAGTGTGAAATTATATATAAAAACACTATAAATAATATATTGTAATACTTAAAATAATACATAGAACAAATAAAATATATGTATATTTAAACATTAATCACACTCCCCAGTCAGTTTATTACTAGTCCCTAGTGATAAAAGCGTAACATAAATTTTTAATGATGAATTTTTTTATATGAAAAAAAATAAACATTAAGCATTCGAGAGACGAGTGTAATTGGTGGAATTATTATGAAAGCACTGAATAAATATTTCCTGAAGAAACGTCAAAAGCTTTTGATTTATTCTAACAAAAAAATGAATAATATTTCGAAATAGCCGGATAATTCAATTTCAGTGGTAAAAATTTCTGAAAATTATTACTAAGCAATTCGAGTATAATCATTATAGTGAATCCCCTACAATTGCAAATTAATTTCTACTGCCAAAAAGTTAAAACATCACAAATTAATAGTAATTATACTAAGTTTAGCCCATAAAATATATATTTACTACACAAATTTAACTGACCTTTAGTTTTAACAGTGCCGTGACACTTCACGTTGCGATTGCCCCTTAATGATAAACTGCACAATTAAATTAAAAGCACTAAATTATACAAAATTAAATTAAAACACTGAAATTATATAACTATATATATATATATAATTAACCTTGTACAATCTTTTTTAATATTGCTAAAAGTAAACTGCAAGAAGTATGAACAAGATTTGAAACAGGATAAATTGGGTTAGAAATGAATACTAAATACACACTGCTGAATTTGTTTCGAAGAAGAGGTGGGAGGATATATTATGCATGCACCACAATGCTGAATGAGAGCATAAATAGAAGAAGAAAATTACTCTCAATTATTTTGTCAAACGATTCTCTCAAATGCATTCAGTGTAGGAGTAGTGTAGTGTGTAGGCATATATATATGCAGTAAACCACAATTGAGGCCACGCATTTCAGGATAAAAATTCACATGGGGTGTCGGCCACTTGGAAAGGTTATCCAAGGCATTGACCCCCACTTGAAAAGGGTATCTAAGGCTGTTGTAATTTCGAACCGAATTCAATAAAACTTGGGGCAAACACATCCTGATCAATTTCAACTCTAAATAATAAAGGTGGGTATAATTATTTTTTTAACACTACAAATGGGTACAAATTACTTTTTCTTAAACACAATTACTTTTTCTTAATACATCTGACGCTACAGTACACTATATGCTGAAGCTACAGTAGCCTATACTGACGCTACAGTAGCCTATGCTGACAGCTACATTACATAAATTCAAATTTTGATGCTACAGTACGTTATAATCGAGAACACTATAGTATAAACGATAATCAATTGTATAATGTACTATAGTAAATCGTAACACTATGGTATAATGCATCAATCCATTAAAACAATAATAAAAAAAGTAGGGTATTACCAACACTTTGATCCATATAAACAAACTAATCTCAGATCCAGACATCCAGCGGATCAAGTCCAAACAAACTAATAATTGGAGAAATTACAATCCCTTTCAAATTCAAATTTTATCAAAACAAAACAATGTGCAACCAAGAACACCAAGTCAAGAATCCACAACAATATCTAAAGCTAAATTCAGACATCAATATCTAATTTACAAATAAAATGAATAATCAAGCATTTCAACAAACACCTTCAAAGCAAGAAACCCAGAAAAGAAACACAGGTTTCGCCAGTTTCAACCACACCATTTTTACCATTCAACACACCCAAATCCACCACCATTTTTGTTGGTTTTGAAGCTGCCATAGCCGTTCGTTACGGGAATAGAGCAGCCACCACAAAGATCCACATCTTGCCGGAAATCAAAGCCATTGAAGCAGCTCATCGTCCAAAATCAAAGCTCAATTGCTCGTCGTTGAAGATGCACCCTTGTTCAGAAAATAGGTCGTCGTCGTCTCTCCTCTGCCCTTTCCTTTACAACCCCAAACCCAACCTTTTCTACCAAAAAAATTATTTAAAATTAAAAAAAATATATCAAAAGAAGAAAGAAAATGACGATGAAGAAGCCATCAATGGCGAAATCTCACCGGAAACCTCAAATCCACCATTGCTCGTCGTTGAAGATGCACCCTTATCCAGAAAATAGGTTGTCGTCGTCTCTCCCCTGCCCTTTCTTTACAACCTCAAATCCAACCTTTTCTGCCATAAAAATTTTCAAAATTTAAAAAAAAAATCAAAAGAAGAAAGAAAATGACGATGAAGAAGCCACCAATGGCGAAATCTCACCGAAAATCTCAAATCCACGATTGAAGAAGCTAGATAGAATGCGCCGATATTTTTGCAGGAGCGAGAAAGATTCCGGCACCGACATCCGTTGCCCCACGGTTCTCAACGGCTTTCCCCTCTGAAGGGATAACTCTGTAAATCGGCCTCCGGCAGTGCATTTAATCTTACCAGAAAAAAGAAAAATATAAAAAAAGAATGGAAGGAGAGAGAGAGAGGAGAGTTATGGAAAAAGGAGCTGTAAGCCTTAAATGCATGTGTTTTTAATTATATATACCTACTACCTACTTGAGTTGATTAATAGCGATTAATTAATTAATTATACTGAAAATCTACTTCTTAACATTAAATTTGACCAGGTTGTAAGCTACTTTTCTTAGCTGACTAGGACGCAACATCGACAAAAGAAATGGACCACACTGTGGTTTTCCCATAAAACTTTGAAGACTTTCAAGCATTAATCAGAACTTAAGAAGAACTCCTATGAATACGAATTGCAGAAATTAGAAAATTAAAGAACAGAGAATTTTACGTGGTTCGATCAAATTGATCTACGTCCACAAATGGGGTTACTCACTTTCACTAATAAATGAAATAATGTTTACAGATAACAAATCTTTCTCACTCTAGAATGTATATTATTTAGTGTATCGTGAGTCTCTCAATCTCTGGTTTGAATACATATTTATAGATTTATTCCTTAACCGTCTTTAAGCTCATAACCAATCAACGAATTCGTATGGTTATAACCGCTAAGAATAACTGTTCTGACGTTCAATATGATTACTCCTCCAGCTGCCCAAATAACCGACTTTATCACTCTGTTGAAATAGCCTTCGTCATACTCTGTTTTGCTCATAACTGTCAGCTCAGGTTATGACTTCAGGATGAGTGACTCAGGAAGTAGTTGATTTCAGCTTAGGATGATAATCTCCTAATTGTGCCTTCAGGTTACTGAGCCTTTAGGAGACAAGTGCCTTCAGGATCTGAACACTCAGAATTAGTGTCAGGATCAGTGCACTCAGGCTCAGTATCAAACATTCGCTCAGGCTCAGGATCAGTTTCTTTCAGGTTCAGGATCTTGTCTCAGGATCTCTCCTCCGGATCCGAACTTCAAGATTAGAATTCCTGATTAGTCTTCAAGATTCAAACTCAGCTTTCTTTTACACTTAACACAAAGCAATAAAATTGATTTATATATACATATTTCACTTCTTTTTCAATTTTTGTTATTTAATTTATTTAATGCAATTAATATGATCAAATTATGATAAATTGTAGAATACTTAGATCTTACTTTACTAATCCCTCCATCCCGGTATAAGTTGCTCGTTGCTTTTGGGCACACAAATTAAGGTAAAAGTGAAAAAGTATAAGTAATGTGATGGAAAAGTAAAAAAGTAATGGAAATAGTGTGAAAAGTATTGAAAATAATAATAAATAAGCTAATAATAATTTTCTAAAAAAATAAAAGAACAAATTAACAACATATAGTGGGACTAACAATAATGACAAAATGAGCAACTTACAATGGGACGGGGCAAGTAGTTAACACGATAAACTTATATTATGATATATAACATCATTGAAATGAGATCAAATTTTTTTTAAAAAAAATATAAAAAATTAAATTTAATTAAAACAGGTAAAAGAAATCATCTTAATTAAAATTAATCTTTAATTCGAGACGAAATAAATATTCATCGTGAAATCGTGATCTCACTTCATGATTACACTGTTCCTTCGCCGGGGAATTAAATATTGGCCGGAAAAGAAAAAACACAATCTCAATTTACGATTTTATAAAATCAAAATCGCGACTGCACTTCACATTTTAGCTTAAGAAGCCAATGGTGGCACCGTCAGTTTCAAAAACAATTCTTGCTCAAATAGATTACAAGCAGGCTTGATTCTATTACATGGTATTAACATGAATATTAATATTAAATGTTAATTATCTAAAGTTAATTATTAGTATATATATATATATAGTTGGAGAATTTTTTTGTCCCATAATTTATTAAGGGTCCGCTTTTAGTCTCATTTTTTTTTTGGTCCCATAATTTTTTGAATTTGTCCAATTTTGATTGAAAAATAAAAATAATATTATTTTTTATTATGCATGGAGCACATGAGGGTTGAATTTTTGCTAATATTTTATTATTTTTATTAGTGTTTCAGAAAGATAAAAATAAAAATTAATTATTTGACAGTTACGTCATAATGAATAACAAATTTTTTTGAATTCAATTAATCTGCACATAATGAGATTAAAATTGGATAAACTCATAAAATTACGAGATCAAAATAGAAGAATAATTTTTTTAAAAAAAAAATAGATACTTGAGACGTAAAAACTTTGAGTAACTCTCTTGTGCACCAATTACACGGTGCAACTCAAGTTCATTTTTTAAAAAGTTACACAATTTATTACTGAAAAGTTGCACAAATTATTAATATAAAGTTATACTATAAAATATATATTTTTTAATAATAACATGTATAACTTTTTAATAATATTTTGTGTAACTTTTAAAAAATAAACTTGAGTTGAACCGTGTAACTGGTGCATACAAGACTAATCCAAAAACTTTTTATCTGTGTATAGTTGAGTCCGAAGCCCAGCAATGTATGATTTGGCCGATTGCATACTAATTCTAGCATGAGCTGTCGAACAAAGAGACTAGAACATATGACAAAGGAACAAATGATTTGGTAGAGGCAAGGCGGACATTTCTAAACACGCCAATTATTTATTTAATAATTATACATTATTTAGTATTTAATTATTTTTAATTTATATAGAATAAATAATTAAACACAAAATACTTTACTAAATTATTTTAAAATTTATATAAATTAATAATTACGTGTTAAATATTTATTTACTATTCAATTATATATTTTAAAAATTATACAAACTCTCAGTATTCTTTGTCTTGCTCTGCATCGTCAGTTCGTTGTTTGCAATTTCTTTTCACCTTTTTTTAATTTTTTGTAATGAAATGAGATTTTAGTATAATTGATCATGACATCGCAATAAAGATCATGGACAAAATGATATAAAATAAGCTGCATATTCATGTAATATATTAAAAAAAAAATTATAATATAATTCTCATATATATTAAGTGCATGTTTTCAACTTCTACTGGAAGTGTAGAAGCACTTAACTTTTAAATCGGTAAGACCCAATCTTTTTTAAAAAATAAGTACTTCTCACTATTTACTAGAGAATGAAAACCGGCACTAAGTAAGACAGGTTATATGGACCAAGACACAATGTTAACTAGAAAGGCATGGGATGGTGATTAGTGGGTGAGTTCATGACAAAGGAAGGAGGGTTGGCCGGAGAGTGTATTGGCCTCGTAGGCGTTGCTAGGCCGACGGGGCTTCTTGATCTCGACGCCATCATCATGCTGCTCGCGTATCTGTTTTCGTCGCGTCTCCTCGCCCCTTTCTCCGCCCACTTGAGCTCTTGTTGCTTCACCACCGATGAATACCCCATGCAGCATCCTACATTTCCTGCCTTGTGTATGTACCTTAATTTTCAAATACACAAAACTTATTTGTTACACTTTTTATTTTATTTTTTGTCTAATTGATGATTTTGAATATAACGAGCGTGTCTCACTATCAAATTAAATAATATAGAAAACCGTTTGATTGATAGCTTAATGCTCTATTCAAGAAAATTCATTTTTATAATAGATTTTAGATAGGAACTATGCTTGCTCCTGATTTTGACTTAGAAGTAAAAGGCCTGCTTATTAAATAATTAATATTGGTTGGCATATTCATCTTTTTAAGCAGAAAAAAAAGTTGTGCATCCTCCAAGTTATTTTATTCCCTTATTTGAATGTCTAATGGGATTTTGGATCTTACAATATCATCTAATTATCGATTTGACAGAAATAGTTCATAACTTTTAGAAATTTTTTTATTCACAATTATTGAATTGAATACGACTTTCAATATACCTTTAAATATATATACACGTACGATGATAATATAATACTACTAAATAAGACCCTTTTTTTCGTAGACTCCGACTCCCAGCATTTCTGGCACAAAGTTCTTAGTTTAATTCTTTATTCTTATATGAGTTCAAATAAAATTAATAATGGTGTGAATCATATGATCTTAACTAATACTCCCTCATCCCAAAAAAAAAAAAAAATCACACTAAATTAATTAAGTACATATTTTAAGAATAATACGAAGGGAGTAAGGAGAATATATTTCAGACTGTTTGTTACCTTTGGCTGAATCTTCTCCCCAAACAGTCAATGCACTTTCTGCCTTCGGTCATCTCCCCCATACCCATGCTCACGCACTGCCTGCAATATACTCTTCCACACACCTAACTCACATGTAAATAAATTTGTTACAATTTGGTATAATAATTCAACTGAAAAAACTTAGGTCTTCTGCACATGATCAGGTGCACCGTGCAAATCATATAATTTAAGAATATTTTTAATAAAATTAGCTACTCTTTCCGTCCAGATATAAGTTGCTCGTTGCTTTTGGGCACACAAATTAAAGTAAAAGTGAAAAAGCATAAGTGAAAGTGATGGAATAAAGTAAAAAAGTAATGGAAAGTAGTGTAAAAAATAATTAAAAAATAATAAAAATGTGAATAATAATTTCTAAAAAAGATAAAAAAAACAAATGAGCAACATGTAGTGGAACAGACGAAAATGATAAAATGAGCAACTTATAGTAGGACGAAGGAGTAAAAAAATACACTTGAGTCGAATTTTGTCTTAGAAAAATGTAGAAATCAAATTGAGGACGGACATACCAAGCAACGGTGACGGCAAATATATATGTAGTTAGAGCACATAGTGCATATATTGGAGTGAGGAATGCCGGGCCTCCGCCTCCCTACACCATAATCCACACTCATCACATGGCTCATCATGTCATGATCATACACCATGCTCCTCTGATGATCATGACCATGATGCGAGCTCCCATGATCATGATGATGATGGACATAGGCATGATGATGCGGACCCGGTCCGCGCAGGCGGTCCTCGTCGGGGCGATGGTGGAGATTGATCTCAGTAGGTCTCTGGTGGAAGGTGGATGCTTCCAAGCTTTTCTTAAAGTCTATGCTTGGAAACTTGGCGAGGGGTAGAGATGTAATTTTGTCGGAGTTGTTGATTTCTGGATTGTGTTGGTGTTGGTGTTGGTGCCTGACTTGAACAAAGTCTTGGAAAGTGAGGTTGACGGACTCATCGGGGACTCCCGAGTAGAGGTCTTCAAGCTCTTTCCTAGCCTTTGCTAATGTTTGCCCCCTGTCTCCCATTTTCAACCTAAGTTAGTTTAATTCTCTCTCTCCTGAATTCGTTTTGTTGATGAGAGAGAGAAGAGGAGTGGATTATGTAATGGAGATGTAGGGTGCAAAAGGACAAGATGATAGGCCGGCTACGCGTTTTTTGTGAAGGTAGAAATAACAATCTTTCTTTATCGTAAAATTTAATATATATATCACTAGCTGAAACAGAACGTTTTAGCAGTAGTGGATGTGGGATGAAATAATACTATGATACATAGAGATGCATGATTTACAACCAAAATCATGCATACTTTTGAAGGAGAGCTACAGAATAGGCCCATTGTTTGCATTGGTTGCTATAAAGATTAATTTATCACGAATTTATTTTGATCTACATGAATTATATCTTTTTTTATTTTGATCACTGTAAATTTGTAAAATAATTAAAATTAAAATATTTTTAAATTTACAGGGCCAATATTAAATTATATAATTTATGTTTAAAAAAAAGCACAAGTATAGAACTTATAAATTTTTAATCCCTAAATAATAATATTGCAAAGTAAACAAGTAATTGATTGATTTGCACTATGCAACTAAATACAGAGGTGGAGAAACATGCAAATAGATATAACTGAAATATGCATGTTATATTTAACTGAAAATGTGAAATAATTTGTGCAGACTAACATAATTGAAATTGAAGAGTGCATGAAAGATTCGTGCACCAAATGCACATGAAATTTGGTGCAAATAACGCTACATGATCTATAATAATTTAAATTTAAGGCGTGAGTTTTTTTTTTAAACAATGCTCATCTTTTAGACATTTTCTTTAACAAAAGAGTATAATTGCACAAAAATGAAACTCAAGAAAGAAAGAAAAGAAAAAGAAATATAACATTTTCTTATTTTACTGCAAAAAGAAGGGCATTTTTTAACATAACAAAAGGAAGAGTGATCTATGTGCATCCAAATGAATGACATGCATTTGAATTTTAAAAATTAATTATAGAAAATATAAGTCGGTGTGCATCGTATGTTTCAATTAGTAATTTCAAAGCAATAATCAACAATATCCCAAATAATAATTTATAATACTCCAATATTATCCTAAGTGAAAATCAATAATATTTTAAGTATTAATCAATAATACTCTAAGGAGGTGTTTGGTTTCCTAGATATGATAGATTGAGTATGATAGAATTTCAATGGATTGTATTGATTGCAATCCCAATTTTAAAATAGTATGCATGTGTTTGGTATTTATGATTGTTTTCTTAAAATTAATCCGATATAATAGTTGGGATCAGGTTATCTCTTTTTTGTAGGATTAAGTTGAATTCAAATATCGGGTCAGATTTAATTCTGGGCTCAAATCCTAGAAACCAAACACAATTTTATTTAGGATTAGGAACTTAATCCACTCTAATTTATGAAAAAAAAAAAACGCCCCCTAAAAAAATAATCAATATATATAGTAGCCCAACTTTTAATTGAGTGCCAAGAATTTGTGTAAAAAGAATAATCAACTCACGGTCATTAAATAAATTTTTGGTCATAAACTTCAAATTTATGGATTAGTCGACGCAATTAATAGATATTTTATCAAATAGATAATCGTTTTTAACATTATTAGTTTTGACTCGAAAAAAAATAGAAAAATAAGTTGGAGCAACCTAATTACAGTGACCAAGTCTCCGGCCTCAACGTTTTCGATCGCACCAATACAACATCTTGTCTTGATCATATTGTCCCATCATATATATATATATATATATTTGATGTTTTTTTAATGAAATAAAAAAGACAAAAACTTATATGAACCCGAGCTCACCGTGAATTCGGGTTATCAATTATCACTGTTATGTGTATACACTATCACTGTTATGCATATATATTATTATTATCAAAATGTCAAATGTATTTTTATAACAGTGATATATATATGAATAACAGTGATAATAATTATACATAACAGTGATACGAGTTATTTAAACTCGAGTTCACGAGAGAATTACCCAATAAAAAATGCATGCATAAGAGAACAAGTTAAATGGGTCGTCTTAGTAAACAACTTCAATGCTTGTTAACTTTTCATTTTTTTAATTTTTGCCTGTGGCTGTGAAGTAGGTGTTGTTCCCTATAGTTTTAATCGCTCTCCAATATTTAAGCACAACACGCTTTCACATTTTCCCTCTTTTGCTCTTGGTTTCTCTGATCCATGTTTTAAATTGGTTTTTCATTTTTTACGAAATTAATTAATTTCATAAATGAATATAATGATATCAAATTTATATAGTAAATAAATTTTATCAAACACAGACTCTCCAACAATAATACTCATTCCCACATAAATATGCACACTTTTTTTATTTTGATGTTCCACATAAATTTGTACACTACTAAAAAAAAACATTGATTTACGTACGCACTCATATAAATATACACATATTAACCATATGATACTCATATATACTACTTTATTTAAAAATATTTTTTTAAAAAAACGTGAAATCTCAGGAGTGTAAATTCTCTTGGGATGGATGGACTGTTATGCGAGTGCTTGCAAATTATTCTCACAATTTAAAATATATCTCAGAATGTAAATTAAAATTATGAGAAGACAACTCTAAAAATAAATACTTCTGTCCGTCCACTATGTACTAAAATTTGCAAACATACACCCCGACGCATTCTTTTACGTCACAATACGGCATGAAGTACTTCCTCTGTCCCACATGAATTTGCACAATTTCTTAATTAGGATGTCTAATATAAAATTGCACACCGCCAAAAAAGGAAACATTGATTTACGTACACACTCACAAATATTTACACATATTTATCCATATATCACTACTTTATATAATTATATATAAAACATTTTTTCTTAAAAAATGTCGGGACATAGGGAGTAGTAAGTTTTACCCATCTTGAGTGAAAAAATAAATAACATCACAATATATGAGATTATGAACCTATTTTAGGATTTAATCCAAATTTTATAAAATTTCTTAAACTCTAGTGTAAATGTTGCACTCGCTTAGACCGCTTTATATATAATTGATTCATAATCTTGTAATTTTTCAACTCAATTAAGTCACTCAAAAATAATAATTAAAACTAAAAGTGATGAAAATTCATTATATTTATAGTAATTCATATCAGATTACTATTAAGAAAACCCAGTACTAATTTGTACAACATATATACATATGTATATGCACGTTAGAATACTACAATATACCTATTTTCAACTTTTAAAAATTTATTTTACTCATATCTATTTTAAAAAAAATCTTTTATACCCAATACATGCATAATAGAAGATCTATGTCCCCTTATAAAATGGATATAAAAAAATTAATAATTTTTGAATTAGCTACGACATTATCCTCATAACTACACTATCCTAATATATGGAATACTACTTCCGTTCAATTTATCCAAAATATTATCCCTTTTTATTTTTCACTCTAATAATATAAATTTAATATTAGTTCAAATCATCAGAGTGTAATAAACAAGACTGTAGTTAATTAAGGATGGTGTTGATGATCTGTTGAATAACGAGGATGGAGATTAAAAAATATAAATAAATAATTTAATGATTAATAAATTTATATTTGGTTACGGATAGAAAAGTTGGGGTGGATTAAATTTTATGTTATATCAAAATAGATATTGTATAAATTTGTTGTTGTGAGTTAATGTGATAACGACTGGGTGAAAGAAAAGTAAGAGAAATGATATATAATAAAAAATAGGAGAAATAATGAGCGAATCGACAAAAATAGGAAAAAGATTGACTGAGCAAGAAAATAAAATATATAATCGTGTAAAAATAGGTGTATATATACGTGTATTATAGTGGTGGATTGGTATTTGAATGTGCAAATCCAAAATAGAATAGAACGAAGGATTTGTCGATCCCATATATGCCTAATTATAAATGGTAGACTATAGTTTTTTTTACGAATAAAATGAGATATAATTAAAAAACGACTGTAAATGATTATAAAATCAACACAACCCTTTGTGATTCCATGCAACCATAAACTGCAATAGTCTTATCTTCTATTACACATGAAAATATATATACGTGATCATCACATATTTCCACAACTTATTCCCCATCACACTTAATTATATATCATTTATTAATTTTTCCAATATTCATTGCGATATCTCTAGCTCGGTGGAACTGTGTAACCTGCACCACATCCATAAAAATCAAATTCGATTAATTAGATAATCAATTTTGCATCACAACATTATATATTAAAATTAAAATTAGGAATTAATCATGCATACTGCCACATTTGAGTCCATGAGGTACTGGTTTGCCACAGGAAGCTGCAACAAACATGGCTTTCTTGAGACTGATTACATGTTCAAGGTCAGGGGTAACATGGTCACAAACACATGGTAGGTTGACATTGTGGACGACGCCGCAGCAATTCCGATCCGGGGTTGCATTCGGCCCTTGTTTTTGCACGAATCTCCCGCAGTGTTGCACCAGACCTTCCAAATCCCCTTGGCATTGCGTCGTTGCTGCCATGCTCGTCGCACCACTAACTATGGTTAGGTATACCATGAACCATAATTTGCAGATCGCCATTATATAATATATATTAATGTATTGTTGGATATATGAATGATACAACCAATTCATGCATGTGGCTAGCTATTTAAAGAGGATATTATGCATGCATGATCGACACTCTTTGCATGAGAAGGTGCTGAGCCATAAATTGTGGCATTAGTTAGTGTGTTGTTGCAGGTGAACTTGGAGTCATGATGTGTTTGTGTTCTTTCGCGTATTTAAATTGTTCCCTTAGTTAAAATTTGTTGGAAATTTGGTTCAGTGTGTTTGACCAAAATTAATAATGGAGGATTAAATGTTAATTTTTTAAAATTTAAATATTGTGGTATGATTGTTTTACTTACGGAATAAATAATCATATGATGTATTTGAAATTTAAAATTCAAATTTTCGTAAGTGAGAAATTAATATGTGAAAATCTATAGAAAGAGAGGTTTTAGTGGGCGGAAAAGGGAGCTTGCTTATCACGCGTCGAAAAGTTACAAGAAATTCTCCTTGGATACAAGTGGGAATATGACTATGTTCTTCAAATAAAGTGTATGGGGATCTTCACTCATGCACCACACTCGCACACGACGCTGCATGCCATTAGCGTACCAATTCGTGGTTTTTGGCAGTTGGACTTTTGGTGGGTCGTATATATATATTTTTGGATAGCTAAAATCTTAAATTGGGCCATTTAATTTTGACCCAATTATTTTTGATGAATTAATTAATTATGGCCCAATAGTTATGAATTAATTACAGCCCAATTATTATGAGGTAAGGCCATTCGGAGTGAGCCCATTTTTTGTTCTTGCTAGTAAAGACTTGGCCAGTCTTTATTCGAATTTGAAAATTTTGGATTTACTCTATTTGTCCAGCCCACGAATATTCTGATATCTCCACAATTTCCTCAATCTCTCGGAGTGAGGAATGCCTATAATTAGGTGCCTTTGTCCCCATTTTGAAAACACGAGAATTTCTGCCTTTGAAAGTATTCTCGCTCTACTTTCTTATCTTCACTCTTTTTTGCTCTGATTTATACCACGGACACTATTCTAAAAGTCGATCGACTAATCGGCTTTTAGCCAGCTTAATTTATACCAAATCGCTAAAAAAAATATTTGGAGATAGTAGTCGGTGTCTAGAGCAATTAGGCGGCGACTAAACACCGACTAGACAACTATTAGATCGATTAGATGTTGATTAAGTCGTTCCCAATTTTTTTTTTTTTTTTTACAATTTTACAAACACTAAGCAAATATAATAAAATTAAATTAAAACAAGCAAAACTTTACTTTTCTTTTGATTTTTAAAATTATAACTTTATTGAATTTTGAGTTTCATGTTTGAAAGCGGTGATGTTAATTTTTTTTATTATTTTATGTACAATATTTGTTCCAAGATAGTTTTTATATTTTTCTTATATGAACGTCCCAACTCCTTTTTAACACCCCAAAATAGGAAACAACTCACACTCATAAAAGTCAATAAAGTACATTTTTTATATTTTACTGCCTCCGTCCATGAAAATTGGACTACCTTTTTTGCACGTGGTTTAATGCAATGTGTTGGAGGATATTATGAGGTATTATGAGGTCCGTTTACAAATTTAAAAATTGTATATGAAAAGTATACAAACATATTTTTCATATTCAATTTTTAAATTCGTAAACGGACCTCACAATATCACATAATACCCTTCGATATATTGCATTAAACCACGTGCAAAAATGGTGGTCCAATTTTCATTGACGGAGTGAGTATTATTTAATTTCGCACCCACATACTTTACTTTTTATAAATATGTGTGCAAGTCAAACCTATAAGAAAATCTCGGGACGGAGGTTGTATTAACTTATTAAATAATTAATTATACTTATCATTTAGGCGCTTCCAACCCCAATTAGTCACTAATTCCTAGTGATCCGACCAATTAGTGACTAGCGGCATTTAGAACATTAGCCGGAGGTACGTCTTGCCGGAAAATGAATTTATACTGAAAAATGTATTTTTATAAATTCATTTTTCATTATTAACACGTGTGACTTTTTAATAATAAATGATGTAACTTTTTAAAAATATAATTAAATTGCACAGCGCACTTGATGCATATAAGACTAAGACTTAAAATAATTAATAAAAATATAAATTTGCGGGATCCATAATAATGAGTGGAAAGAATTGAGACGGAAGTAGTATTTATCATTCTAACATTATAAAAAATTTACATAAAAAAATAGAGAGAATTCAAATCCAACATCAATACAATATTTTCATACGCATTTTTGTCATACTAGTGTAATTTATAATAACTTGTATGATAGTCTCATACACAAAACTTAATACTTTAACCCAATTTTATTATATTTTTAAAATTTAAATATGATAAAGTTTGCAAAAATATTATTTCCACTTGTTATAATTTTGTTAGTAAGTCTCATGTGCACCAGTTACATGGTGTAACTCTAATTCATTTTTAAAAAATTAAACAGTTTATAACTGAAAAGTTAAACATTTTATTACTGAAAAGTATATCTTTTATAGTTTAACTTTTCAATAATAAACTGTTTAATTTTTCAGTTATAAACTGTTTAATTTTTTAAAAATAAACTTGAATTGCACCGTGTAACTGTGCATAAAAACTAATCTTAATTTTGTTCCGGCGATTAAATTTCTTTAAAGCGAGGAATGAAAGAAATAAAAGAGGAGAGAGAGGATAGCGGGTGTAGGCGTGACTCACGGCTCCGCACATAGAGATTGAAACAGCTTCGACTCTCTCTCTCTCTCTCTCTCTCTCTTCTCTCTCTCATTCCGTCAGTTTCTCCAGTTTCTCATTTTTGCCTTCAGCGGCTCAGATCTGGCTCGCTCCACAGTCTCAGCTCAAATCGAACTTCAAAAAAAATTCTTCACTCTTCTATTCTTCCCTCCATTTTTCTACTCTCTTTTCACTTGCTCACAGGCGTACACAATTTATGGTTTTTCCTGGTGTTTTTGAAGCGATCGTCTTGAATTGAATTTGTGGCACTTTCCTCTCTCTGGTTTTCCTTTTCTCACTCCATTGATCTATCACACTGCATCTGTAAAACCCAACTACTTTTACCCAGGGACGTCTCTTGATCTGATCTTTTGCCCATGAGTTTTCTGTTGCTAATTTCCCCTCTCTCTATCTGTCTCAAAACGCCGGTCAGATTGGAATCTTTTTGAATTAAAACGGGGAGCTACTTCGGGCTGAGTAGCTGCAGCTGGCAATGTGATGGATTGGGGCGTTAGCAACTCATATAGTAATCAGACCTTAAAAGGTTTGCTATTCCTCTGTATAGTTTTTCTTATTTAAAATCAATGATCTAATGAAGGTAGTATTTTGTGAATTGCTATTTTGCTCCTTTGTACTCTTCTTCCTATGCTCGTTTACTTTATATTTGGATTGATGTGCGAAGTGCAAAAGATGATTCGTAAGGCAGAAATCTTGCTCTAATAGGGCACTTGATGTTATCCCGGGATGCTAATAATTTTGTGGCTGCAGCAGCTTTGAAGTGCTCTAGCTCCTTGATTTTATTTTATTTTCATTTTCTTGATTGATTTTTGTTTGTTGATGAAAGTTTCTTCATAATCTCTTCAAGAGAGTTCAGTTAACTTTAACCTGCATTGACACTTCCTTCTCAAAGTCCCAGTTTCCAAATGGAAGTTTGCCTGCCCTGATTTCACATATAAATTGGTAAACTATTGAAACGTGTTAAGAGAAGGTACTCAGTTAGATTTACATCAAGATAAACTCAAATCGGTAGATAGTTTTTATAAAAGCAATGTAGTCTGCTCGACCTAATTTTTCTAATCGCTATTTGAACAATGAAATATGCATTTATTAAATTAAGCGCACAAGCTTACCTTTTGTTTTTTGATGTATTGTCTGATTATTAATTGGTAAGCATCTTTAATTATTTTTTATTAACTTTTTAGAAATCAGAAAGCATTAGATTATGAGCCTCCGAGATTGGCTTGTGCTGCTTAAAGTAGAATGAGCATATTCACGAGTTTGATCGTGACACAGCCTGAAAAAATTGTCTGAGAATTAGATTTACATGGTTTAGGTAAAGAAAGTTGAGGGAGTGGAGCACTTTACATAAGAAGGGACCTTATGTACGAAATGCAAAATTTTGAGGAAATGAGTTAATCATGTCCTGTGATTGGAATGAGTTTAACTTAAAAGATGAACTTCAGTACAATGGAGAGGGCGAAGAGTATCCATGTGACAGTTCTGAGCTGTCATTATGATTTCTAGTGTACCCATTTTGTTTTCATCTTGTGATAATACTTTTATTTTCTCATGTTTGTAGTAGATATGGATCCAAAGTCTCTGACGACAATGAATACAACACTCATCCCTCATATTGATCCAATAGATATCGGCTTGGGTTCTGTGGAGAAGGGGAATACCGCACTTAACACAAAACCCAGGAAAAAGACCATGACCTCAGTATATCTTAAGTATTTTGAAACAGCACCAGATGGGAAGAGTAGAAGGTGCAAATTTTGCGGGCAAAGCTATTCTATTGCCACTGCGACTGGTTATTTTCTCAACTAATTTTCTTCTCCTATTTCTTCCTTTTCAATTTTCCTCCAGGATTTCACTATTTGATTGAGTAATAAAATTGTGGACGACCGAGTGATGTACCATCTGTAGTTGGAATAAATAATTTAGGGAAAATAGTGTTTTAGTCCAATAAGTTTCCCCTATTTTGGTTTCAGTTTTATCGATTTCTATGAAGTGAAATAGTTGTGTAACTTTCAATTGTTTGACATTTTACTCGTAGCCGGCTGTAGGAGGTGAACCATTCGGTTGACCAATCAGATTTTGTCGCATGGACCATTTAGACACTGCCACATCAGCACAACTGAGTGTTTTTCCTCCTATTGCCGGTTACTAGACTAAAATATCGAACAATTGTCGGACCATTTTCAATTCATGAAAGTCGACAAGATTATAAGTGAAATAAGGGTAATTTACATGACTAAATTTCCCAATGATTTATTTTTATGGAAAAATGTTACTAGTTACTTACTATTTTTTCCGTTTTCTGTAGGCAATTTGGGGAGGCATCTCAGCAGTCGACATGCAGGATATGATAAGATGGGAGATTCTGCAAACAGTCCTGCTCCACAGCCTGTGACAGTTGCTAAGAAACCTCAAAGTCAAACTAAGCTCCCTGGAATAGAGCTCGATCACCTGAACTGGTTGCTCATAAAATGGCTCCTTGTATCATCTCTTCCCACTTCTACGTTGTCTGAAAAGTGGCTTACTAATGCATTTAAGTTTCTGAATCCATCTGTTGAGCTTTGGAGTGAGGAAAAGTTCCACACAGTGCTGCGTGATGTTTTCAGAAGCATGCAAGAATCGGTGAGGCTGATTGTGGAGCAGGTTTCGTCAAAAGTTTCAATCACTCTTGATGCTTGGACCTCCTATGAACAAATCCGGTATATGAGTGTCACGTGCCAGTGGATTGACGAAAACTGGTCGTTTCAGAAAGTCCTTCTTGATATTTGTCACATCCCAAGCCCTTGTGGGGAGTCTGAAATCTATTATGCTCTACACAAAGTCCTGAGGTTATACAATCTTGAGAACAAAATACTCACCTGTACACATACCCTGAAAGGTAATATGGATATTCAGAAACTACCTGCCTTTTGCTATATCCCCTGTGCTGCTCATACTCTGAATTCGATCGTAAATGTTGGGTTAAGAAATACAAAATCAGTGTTTTCAGTCATCTCAAAGATCAGAGAGTTTGTGAGGGAACTGAATTCATCTTTGGAAATGCCCGAGGATTTTTTGCAATTTACCACAGCTTACCAAGAAGGAAATTGGAAGTTCCCGCTTGATGCCTCAGCTCGGTGGAGTGGGAGCTACCAGATGCTTGATATAGCACGCAAGGTATATAATCTTGAATAATTCTTTAATTCAAATTTGCGTTGATTATTTAAGGGAATTAAAATGATAATATTCGTACATAATATTTTTTATTGGGGATTGTTTGTGATGAAGGGATTATATTTCTTGTGTAGGCAAGTAGATCAATGGAAACTGTAATCAGGAAGTACGAGGAACAACTGGGTAGCCGCTTGTTGCTCAACCCAACGGAGAAAAATGTTCTTAATATTATGCACAAGTATCTAGAGCCCTTCTACAAGACCATTAACAATATATGTACGAGTAAAGTGCTCACAATAGGTATGGTTCTCTTCTTCATGGATCATATTACTGAGACAATTTTATCCTGCAAAGACTCGAGGCAAAGCCCAGAGTGGCTCAAGGCTGCTGCTGAGGATATGTACGTAAAAGCTCAAAATTACAGTAGCCAAGTTTGCAATTCGTTTACATACATGACTGCAATTCTTGATCCAAGGATAAAGGTTGAACTCATCCCCGAATACCTCAACCTAGAAAACTATTTGGAGGAAGCTAGGAATCATTTCATTAGAAATTATTCAAATGGCTATTCTCCTTTTATGAGCAATTCGTACAACAGTCAAGAGCTGGAAGGGGGAGGAGGGGGGAGTGCTTCTTTTGCAGAGGAAATTGCTAGGAAGAAAAGAAGGGTGAGCATGAACGCTGTCACTGATGAGCTTACTCAGTATCTTTCGGAGCCTCCAGTTCCAATGCTGATGGATGTTCTTGACTGGTGGAAAGTGAATAGCTCGAGATATCCTCGTCTGTCTCTGATGGCTCGAGATTTGTTGGCTGCGCAATCAACTGCGGTGTTGCCTGAAGATGTGTTTTGTAGCAAGGGTGATGAGGTTGAGAGAGAGAGGCTATCAACATCCCAATATGATACACAAGCTTTGCTTTGTGTGAAGTCATGGATGCAAAGTGGAATCAAGCTCAAGTATAAGTCTAGTGAGATTGACTGTGAGAGAATGATGGAAATGGCGGCTGCTTCAGCTGCAGAGAGTAGCAGCAGAAGTTTTGACAGAAGGCATAAATCTTGATCTGCCTATAGGATCTATCTGTAGTTTTAGATGGATAGGGATGGGGGTTTGGGTGTTGGCTATCTCTTTGGTGTATCCATTATTCATTCAAATGCATGTACAGGTTGGACTTTATGAATTATGGTACAAGGATCATTGTTGATGTAAATCAGACATTTATTTTTAGGAAAAAATAATGGCTCTAGTATATTTCCTCTGACTCTAGATAATTTTCACACTTTCTTTACATGGACGTCACAATTTTTTTTTTCACACTAAAAATAAAAATAACTTACACTTATAAAAGTTAATAAAATATACTTTTTACATTTTATTATTTACTTTCACACTCACATATTTTTTTGCAGTGCTAACTGGTGTGGATTTTTAAATAATATTATATGTTTTTTATTACTTTATTATTTAATAATTTGCTCATTGTTTCTATTTAATAATATTAATTGTGTGTCTTGGTGCATAATTGAGAAAAAAAGTTTTTTAGTCCCATAACTTATTGAGTGTCCAATTTTAGTCCAAAAAATTTTAACTTTTCAATTTTGATCCCGTAACTTTTAGAGTTTGTTCAATATTGGTCTAAAAAATTTTAACTATTCAATTTTGGTCTCGTAACTCTTAGAGTTTGTCCAATTTTGATCTCATTTTTACAGAAAAAGTGAAAATAATATTATTTTTTTCCATGTAAGGTGCACATGGTAGTTGAATTTGGAACTTTCCATCATCCTTGCTGATATTTTATTATTTTTATTAGTGTTTCAATAATATAGAAAAATAATTAAAAAATACAAAATAAATAAAAAATTAATTATTTGGCACCCACGTCAGCAAGAGTGCCGGAAAATCTCAAATTCAACCACAATATGCGTTGTGCATGGCAAAAAATAACATTATTTACATTTTTCGGTAAAAATGGGACCAAAATTGGACAAACACCAAGAGTTATGGGACCAATATTAAAAAGTTAAATATTTTGGGACCAAAATCGGACACTCTTTAAGTTATGGGACCAAAAAACTTTTTATCTCGTACATAATTGGTACTCCTTAAAATTGTATTTTCTTTAAAATTATTCATAAATAATTGTTTTTTTTTCTTTTTGCAATAGAAGAAAATGTTGTTATTATATCGACAATTGAACCTAAAAATATTCGCCTTAACATCTTTGAAGAGTGAAAAATAATTTTTTTTCAGCTTGTGATGAATATCAGACGCTCTATATTGATACTTGCAGACAAATATTATGTGAACTAATGTGAAATCGATTTAAAGTATATTAATTGTTTATCCTATAAAATATTTGTTTTAAATGATAGTATTAGTTATGTCATTAAATTTTTGTTGAAGAGTCAAAATATTCTTTTAAAATATATTAATTGTTCTTCTATAAGATATTCATTGTAAATTAATTTCACGTTAAGAAAAGTTCATACAATACCAACTCATATTGTTATTGAGAATAATGAAGTTCAATTGAATTGAGGGACCTATAAAATTGGAGCATTTTTTTTTTTTGTAACTTAATATTCGGCCAAAAATTCACTAATTTGGAGAGATTAATTCTATTATTTATTAGTCGAGTCCAATAAAAATAAAACTCCCTCCGTCCCAAAGGTTAAAACACCTTTGGGATGACACAATTTTTAAAAAAAATAGAGTGTTGTGTAAAGTTATATTATTAAAATAATGAGATTAGTTGGATTGTGAAGATAAAGTTAAAGTAATAGTTTTCATTTATAGGGTGTGAAAACAATTATGGAACAGACAGAAAAGAAAAGTGTGAAAACAATTATGAGACGGAGGAAGTAGTAGAATTCTAAATTGACTGACCCATCTCAAATAGTGTCAATCATACACTATTAGGCTAGCCCCAGTGAATGAACCACTCAAATTGATATTCATGGAGTTGTAGGCTTGTAGCTATACATAATGAGGAATTGGAGTTGCCAAATTGATGGGTTTAGAAATACAAATAATTTGATATAATTTTAATTTTAATTTTATATGCATCATGGCTGTATAACGTGTAACTGAATACATTTCTAAAATGTCATCATTGAAAATTAATTCTTATTTTTACTGAAAAGTCAAGAGAATAAAATATGACGTAGAGAAAAAAATTGATTTCATCTAAAAATTCAAATTGGTAGAGAATTGTAGAATTAGTTAATTAATTTAATTTTTTAAACTCTCCCTTACTAATAAACTAAATTTTCAATAGAAAATAAAAACCGAAACGAAGGGAGTTCATGTTACCATCATAGAATGATATTAGTTGATCAATATAATTGTTTATGTTGATCAATAACCTAGCATTTTAAGTATATTGTTGGTTGTTTACAATAATGAAATTCAAATGAATTGAAGGACGTCCTGTATAATTGAAATGTTTCGTTTAATATATGAACAATCAAATTGTTTGTCTCTCTAAGCCCGTCATTTTAGCATATGCCTTGTCAATTCACCAAAAAGTAGTCGGAAAAACTATATGTTGTGTTGCTCAAATCCATTTACGAATCTATATCGTATTCTAGTCTAGGGGACGATAGTCGTAATTGACAAGAATTAATCATTCAAACCGATATTCGTAGAAATTACCAAATTAATGTATTTTGAGATACCAACAATTTAATCCTCCCACCATCCCAAGACTACTTTCACATCTCCATTATTTGGACGTCCCAACCCTACTTTCAAATCTAAAAAAAATAAAAAAATTTAAATTCATAAAAATTAATAAAGTACATATTTTTTAATTTTATTATTTAACTTTGCATTCACATACTTAACTTTTCTTGGTTCGCACTCAGGAGAACTATGAAAATAGTCATGAGACAGAGAGACTTACATCACTAGTCATTTAAGTCGCTGAAAAATAGCAACAATAGTTGCAATGGCGCCTAGTAAATTTTAAAAATTTCGGCAAAATTTATCATAAGTGGAGAAAAATTATTAATTGAGGAACATAAATCACTACCCATTGACATGATGAACAAGATTTGCTACCCCTAATTTTGATGGATACATTTGCAATATCCCCCTTCTTTTTTTTTTTAGAATCAGAAGGCTCATGTAGGAAGAGGACTCTACTCAGCAATTCGAAGGAAAAGAAGAGAGCTATAAATGCACTCTCATTGTATTGAACACTCACCAGGGTGTCTAAAAATCAAGACTAATGGGTGACTTTCACCAACATAGGCAAAGAAAAAAAAAACAAATTAGAGAAAAAGAAAATTAACCACAGTAAAAATAAAATAGGATCAACAGCACATTCATAGTGCAGTAGAATCCCTTTTAGCCACAAAAATAGGTATAAAAGTGAGGGAATGAATGCAAAGTCTTTCTTGCAACTTTGTAATATATCTGTAGTAGTGAGGGAATCAATGTAAAGCCTTTCTACCTACTCTGTAATATATCCCAAACTATAAGCACTTCTTTTGGTCCAATATCAAAAACATGTAGTTCAAAAACACATGTAGTTCAAGGACACGAAAGTCTTATTACCATTCATATATAGAGTCCCACAACAACCTATCATCTTCATGGTCGTTCGCCAGTTCGTCCAGACATGAAGGCTACGCTCTCACCTGCAGGTCGCGATAGCACACTGGGCCCCACATTCTGGCCGCCCGAGTACATATCCGAAGGCAAGGTAACAGCGTTCATTAAAGATGTCAAGCTCATCCCTGCGACTTCAGCCAAAATATCTTCTTCACGTTGAGGATCACAGTTCAGATCCCACTCCCTTGTGCTCGGCTCTTCCACATTCGCCCCCTTCTCATTCTGGTTCGGATTTTCCGTTTCTGGTGCGACTTTAGAAGATGCCTTGGCTAGCTCAGCTTCACGTTCAGACTGTCGCTTTTTCTTGCGCATCATCAGTGTCTTGAAACGACGCCTCACTGTCAAACAGACGTTGCACTTGCATGTGGGCTCGTGTTTCCCTTTTCCACTAGGGGGCTGGATGCACACAATGCAAGTACAGCCAGGACGATGACGAGGGTGTCTAGTCGTGGCCCCCACTGATGAGTCAGCTGCCACCTCACTTATGCTGTCTCCTAGCGCTGCAGCAGTTGCCAAGGCATCTAAGCCAGAGGACTCACTTTCTTTTGCCAACTTCTCGTCCGAAATTCTTCCCTTCTTAGAATCTGGAGATCATAATACAGCATGTGTATCAAAATTGTATCTTTTTTTTTTTAACAAAGAGAGCAATATGAAAATCATCAAAAATTACTGATGGACAAATACTTATATGCTTCACTTGCATCATGCAACTCAAATGAATTTATTGATCAGTATTAGTTGTCACTGAACAATATTAGTTGTGCACTAATTGCACATCCAAGTGTTATTATAACTGATGAGAAAATTCAACTAGGCCAGGTTACGCCAACTTATATTTATTTGAAGTAATCCAACAAGATAAAGAAATTCAAAGTCAGTCTCTCATATTCATAAGGTTCCAGAGAATCAGGTTACTAGTAAAAACACTATTTTCTAAGAAAATGGATGGGCAAATTTATAATAAACGTAAAAACAAATGCAAGTACTTATATACTCTCTTTCATACAAATGACACCAGGAAAGATGCAATAAGGATAAGGACTATCCAACAAATTACAAACAGGGATCAGACAAAAATGCCACAGGACACGCTGAAGCATTTTCGATTACTTGGTTATACTTGTATATCATGCATTTCAATGTCCTGCTGATTAGAACTAATGCAAGAAAAAAGCACATGCAGAGGTTTTTGGTGGATTACCGTGCTTCAGGAGAATGTGTTCCATGATAACCAAGGATTCAGGAAACCACGTAAGCCACCAAACAAGATAATATAGAAGAAAAGGGCTTTACCATTTTAAAACCAATTTAATGGTGGTTTAAAATTTTAATTGTTCCGAGGGAAAGAAATCTGGTTCGAAGTATAAAACTTGAGTAGCAAATAACTATAGCGCACACTCTTTCAGCAAGACAGGCACAAAATGTGAATTCCAAATGAAAATACGACGACAGTTGATGCTAATTCATTCTTCATGAAAAATAAGATGCTAAACCATAAAAAAATGCAGTAAGAGATTGGAGCCTGGTTCGTACCCTTGTAAGTAGTATCTAAAGATTCCAGATCCTTCCGACTTAAATCCTCTGCGGCAGAACATGAAGACCTGGAATAAATCATCATTAAAACCATAAGTATAAACTTCTCTTCCTTCTACGATTCTAAACAAAGAAAAGTATAATTATTTTGACACCAGCAAACCTTTTAGAGTCCCATTTATTCTCTGAACATGTCCACTTTGCAGAAAGAAGAGCATTCAATGGCAATTTTCGCCATTTCAAACAATTGTCACATTGAGCCAGTTGTTCCTTCTCCCTTAAAAGAATTTTTTTTTTTAAGAAACGGTGAAAACTAAACAAATATAAAGCCCAATATAAAAAAAAATTCTACCACTTGAAGAAAGGCCTAAATTCAAATTTCATTTCAAGATTCATTTCTGTCTTTCTCTACTATTTAACTTCCTGAACCAATGTTTGAGGAACTTTTTTTTACTATGTAAACTGAAAATGTAGTTTGATTTTATTTTGAGGGTGCGGTTACAGTATAATTTGTATAATTTCGGGGGAACAGAATATTGTTTTGGAGGGAAATATATTAAAAAATATCAAGTAATATCAGTTTTTATATTGAGGGAATGATGGAGAACAGAAATAACAAGCATTTCCTTTGTATGATCAACTTTTTTAAACGTTTTTTTTTTTAGATATTCAAACCTACTCACTTACTTAGTCAAAGCAGAATCTATATTATTGCACAGCAATATTTTTAGTATATGTGAATACACTAGTTAACTAAATAATCACTTTTATTTATAATAATGAGCATGGAAAATAAGAATTATTGCTCTTGGACCAAATCAAACTTCAACGAAGTCTACATTAGTATGCTGCAAAATATTGAAAATGGTAAATAAAAAACAAAACAAGCTTATCCTTACCCTGAAGGCCCGGAAGTGAAAATTGTCCTCTTTCCAAAAACTGGAGCTTCCTAAACAGAATTATAATACTAATCAGGACACACACTTATAATGTGAAAATCACAAAATATATCCAAAAAATATAAGATAAACAAGAAAAATGTCTTCCTCAAAGAGAAGAAAGATTGAAATGGAAAACTTACATTGAATTCTTCAAATTCAAAGTCTTCAACTATGACAACAGTTGGTTTAGCAGATGGAGATGGACGAAGCAACTCTTGTGCTTCTTCCCAAGTTACCCTCAGCTCCATAGCATCATCACTATTCATGAGAAGCCTCTTGTTTTTCATGTTCTTTGCCTTCTTCTTCTCGAAGAGCATATCCTGCTGCTGAAGTGAATCATCAGATGTTCTACCTCCATTCTTCACATTATAAGGCCAAGAAAGCATCTTTATGTACACAAACACACACACAAATATATACATAAATAGATCTCGTAAAATAGCAAGTGCCAACATACAGAAAGTTGATTTCCCATAGCACCAGAAACTGATGTTTCTCCATGAGAATCACCACTTGGAGTTGCAGCTGATTGGGAATCCTACTTGTCCAAGAAAACAATTTATCTAAGTAAGTTAATGTAATTGAGAACTTAGGAGGAAAAAAAAAAGAGACAAGGTAAAGCACAAAATATCTGACCTGCGTATCATCGTTATTTGTTGCCTTCCGACAGCCAATGACAAGTTGACCACCAGGTTCTATGCGACTAAATATGACTATACGAAGATAAAGAATGTATAAGAAAAGGAAATCAGTTTCAACTACATGATTACAGCAGGTATATAGTGAGATAGGTTTAAGCAATCCCGAATTAGAGGATTTCCCACGCTTTGAAGGACTGCATATTTCTTTGTGTTTATTTATTTGAGAGGAAGAACTGTTCTTTAATATTTTATACAATGTATCAAAAAATAATAATTTATGTTGTTAAAGAAGATATGCCTTTTGAAAAGAAAAATGAAAAGACCTAAAGTAAGATAAACAATTATAACCACAGAACACGTCGAGCAGTGAGGGAGATTTTTTGGCATGCCAACCTATAGGAAGCCAATAGAGCATCTTCAATTGTAAAAGAGTGTAGATGGTAAAAGAACAGATTTGAAATGCATTATCCTCACATTTGAATGATTTAATAGTTATAAGCATTTTTTAAATTGTTATTATATATAATTCAAGCAGCAACAAGAAGAATAGTGCTAATAATTATTTATGTCCAAAAAATTACAATTCCATCTTGGAAAATCTAAAAGCACAGTTACCTCAGAGAGCAATGATAAAGGCTCATTAAAAGTCTACACAGCAAGCACCAAAAAATAGAAAGCAAGGCTACAACTGCAAAACCGAACCAAGGAAGTGGTTCTACCATATGTAATAGTTAAAAATATATGCCCATATTTTTTTTGTTACTCAATATCAGGCCTAAAGACCGACTAATCCGGGGGACCCATAACCCACCGTCCACTACAGGGGGACCCATTTCTAGCCAGAGCAATGCTCTGTATGGACTGGGTCATCTCAGGAATTGATCGCACCTTGTGGGTTTCGAACTTGAGACCTAGAGAGTAGCATACTCCTAAGTCCCAAGCCCTCACCACTAGGCCAACCCTTGGGATAAAAATTTGCCAAAATTATTATTGCCATTGCACATTTTATCAAGAAAAGAATCGAGGATATACCTGTGTCACCGGCTTGTACTTGCATAGTTTGCATGCAAGGTGTTACACCTTCCAATACATACATGCGGCTATTATTATTAGGCCAAAATCTGAACTGAAATGTCCACTCTTTTCCTTTTATGTCTTGAACCCTTAATGGTATACCTTCTGACTGATTTATAGTTGGGAAGTAAGCCTGCATAGCAAATGTTATTTCACCACTTTATTTAACTTGCATATACTTTATTTAATTTCGCAGATAGCAGACTAAAAGCTTACTTCAGCACATGCTTTAGGAAGGACCAGGCGACCAATACGGCCAGCATCACTGGCACTCAGGACTTTCTCAAACAATGGTACGATATTCGATTTTAGACTAGAGATGGGCGGTTAAGTAAAACAACATATTTACATCAAAAGGACATATATAAGAAAGGCAGCATTCATAAAAAATATATACAAAGCATTGAAAAGGATACTCTCCAGATAATTGTTGCAACTCTTGGTCTGTGATCTTTGGCCAATATCGAGGAAGTAACTGATTGCGACCTCTCCCATCAGCAGGAGGCCTAGCAACACGGGGCTGTGACGCATTTCCTTTATTCATGTCGCCAGGGGTAGGTTTGGGAGGTTTTGGAAGAATAGGGCGTGCCCTTTGCGCTTGGAGAGAACCTTTGCTCTGTTCACTCCCTTCAGAAATCCCACCAGAGAAGGGCAAATTTGAACTACTCAAAGGAGTCGACAGTGAGAAATTTGGAGATGGCTGATCTGGAGACTCATATGTATCCTTAACCACTTCATTTTGGTTACTGTTGAAAAACGAAGGTGGTGAGCGTTGCTGTGTGATATCAAAAATACGTTTGCTGCTTTGCCTAGTTTTAAAAATGGTATCATCTGGTTTAAGTTGCTCAAGTACTGAACTTCCATCATTTGTGCCTAGAGCCTTGGTCAGTTGCAGTAGCCTCTCAGTATCGAATTTGCCATCATCAACTCGATTCTCAATAACTATAGGACGAACATCTCTCATGCCATTCATCCGAAATGTGTCATTTGGAATCTGCAAGCATTTGAGAACCACAAAAAACCCAAATCTGAACAATGAGCAATTGACTTATATAAATTTAATTCTGTATGTTTTAGTAACGGATAACCTGAAGTGGTTGTACAGATTGAATTTCCAAATGCTTTACACAACTTATGCATCCAACACCTCCAAAGTCCATGTATTCATGTAGATATCTTGAAGCAACGCATCCACAGTGAATTCTCTGCGAATATACAATTTTAAAAAGATCAAATAAAGTGAGGTTAAAAAATTACATAACAAAATTGTTGTTACCTTTCTACATATTTGGCATTCCCTCCAGCCAGATTCTTCCAAGTGAAATGTTTCACAAAAAACTGAATTCTCATAGGCAGATCTGAACTCCACATTAAGCAATGTTAAACCAAGGAAAAATAGATGGAAGACTTGCATGTGAATGAAGATAATATCTGGAAAAAACTTCCAATTAAAATTATATTTCCAAGTTAAAATAAAGAAGATGTATTCAACCGCATGTTGTCATGCAATATAATCTATTCAAATTGATCGCATGAAAATTCCAATGTACTAGCTTCTCTTATGTTTCTTTGACCAAAACAAAAGGCTCTTCACTTCTTATATAAATGTATATGCATAATAAGCAGCATTCAACTACAAAATCGCAGCATTCAACTATAAAATCGCAGCAATCGGATCCATTACAACACGAAGTAACACAAGAAACAGCCGGATATATCATGGATTGAAATATTCAATACATAATGAAATTCTGCTATCCCAGTCATATAAATTCAACAACAGCAGCAAACACTTTGACTTGTGTCATAAAAAATTCCAAGATTTTCAATAACTGCAGTATGGATGAACATCAACCACCAACTACACAATGAGACTTGGGTCACAGAAAATTAGAAGAAAAATAGTCCTAAAAATAGAAAACAAATATATTTATCATCAAACACCAAAACAAGATAAAAATAAATAAAAAATGAAAATCTCCATTTTCCAAATTCATGAAGCAAAAATCAAATGAATTCGGGGGTAAAATCGAAATTAAAGAAATTACCCGCATCTATAGCAGAGCGCAGCAAATCCGCCTGATTTCAAGCTCCAGCCTTTCTTCGAATCATCGGACGACGTCGTTCCATCGCAGAGCTCATTCATGCAATTCTTTGACCCCATTTCCACCAAATTCAAATCAGGTAGCGCAAAATCCCTGCTAAACCCCAAAGGAGAATCAAAGCCCTAAATCTCAAAGCCACATGAAAATTAAAAACATCACAAAATCACGCCATTCCACATCGCAAACAGAAAAAAATTAATTAAAAAGTGCCCATCATTCAAGTCACCTCCTTCAAATCTATCAAACGCAACGTCAGCATGCAATCATCTTCAATCAAAATCAAAACCCAATTTCTACTTAAAATCCTGGATTCAATCCCCCCAATAAAACAGAGCAAACAAAACAAAACGCCCCACGGCGGCGGAGCTGCGGCGGCGACACCCGAAATTAAATTAAATTGGATCAAATAGAACAAGGCAGAGTGTGCGGGCGTACATGTATCTGTACACATATAAGTTTAAAAAAGACAGACAGAGAGAGAGAAGGGGGTTAGAGAGAGAAAGGGGTGGAGGAGAGAGAAGGCGCGTGTGCATGCAAAAGGGGAACAGGAATGGGGTGCGCGCAAAATGCATGCAAAGACAAGTCTTCTTCCGCTACTTACATTTCCTCTATGTACTTTGCCCTTCCAAAACTACTTTCCTCTGTAATTTTTTAGGGGGTTTTATGGGTACGAGGATCCCCCACTCACTCACTCTCTCTCTCTCTCCGGATCCTGATACGATGACCCGATGGTTTCTTATTTATCCATGAAAGTTAATTGAATTTGAATAATTTGGATCCATCTCATGAGTGGTTGTTGTTTGCAATTTTTTAAAATTATTTATAAATATATATATATATATATATATATATTTATTTGATTTTAGTGTGAAAATAATTTTGAGACGAAGAATGTATAAAATAGTAATTGTGAAGATTATGGATGAATACAATTCTAAACATTAAATTTTGCAGGAGTAAATACAAATAGTAATAATAGTGCCTCCATTTCAATTAAAGAATCTTGTGAAGGATGAATTGATACTAGGTGCTATGTATTGATAATTATGATGTTACTTGATATAACATGTAATGTATTGATACTTACTATTTTTCCTAACGTATTTTGTATTTGTGGATTTGTTGCAATAATGATTCAGATGAATTGGTGGGGACCACATAGCTGGAGCGTTATTGTGTTCGTTTCTGAAGAATTTGCTTACTTTCTTTTTTAGTTCGTTCAACAAAAATTTTGCATATTTTAAAATAGGAATATTCTTTTAAAATCTTCATTTGACTTTTTATCTCACATTCTTTAATTTATGTATTCTATTCATTACACTTAATTTTTTTTAAAAAAAATTCTTTTGTAAAAAACACCTATAAACTATTTCAAAAAATGGAGAAAATACTTTTGTTATCATTAATAAGTTAATTATTTAATGCGATGTGAAGAGAATCTTTTGACTATTTTTTTTTATTATCATGCGTTACACAATATATATAAGATATTATTTATTTTAAATTTGATTTTGGTACACATTTATTCTACCATACAACACAACTTTATCCCGGAAAATTAGCAAGTGCAAAAGAAAAAAAGAGGACTTTATTCTGTTATGAATACTT
Source organism: Prunella vulgaris (assembly GCA_026898435.1). Taxonomy (NCBI): domain Eukaryota; kingdom Viridiplantae; phylum Streptophyta; class Magnoliopsida; order Lamiales; family Lamiaceae; genus Prunella; species Prunella vulgaris. The sequence goes on along the minus strand of JAPKLY010000073.1, from coordinate 789,218 downwards.
GAGGAGATGAAGGGTGGTGTTAGGAGGCAAAGGCAGATCCACCTAAAAAATTGGAGTAAATTAGTTGTACCTCAAATTCAAAAAAAGACATCTAAATTATTATGTGTATATTTAAGAGTGTTTAGTACCCATTTTATTTTGAAATTAATTACGGTTTTATCAATGTGTGTGCGACGCTCTTCGTTTGATGATAAATTTGCAATTAATTTTGTTTTAGTTGTTGAGAATTGTTTTTATTGTTGTGTATTTAGTACTCCCTCCGTTCCAGAACTAATCACGCGAATAAAAAAAAATATGTATGTGAGTGTAAAATTAAATAATAAAATAAGAAAAAATGTATTTTATTGACTTTTGTGAGTATAAAAAGTTTCCCTTTTAGGTGTGTGAAATAAGAATTGAGACATCCAAATAAGGAAAGTGTTAAAGTAGTTTTGGGACGGAAGGAGTAGAATTTAACACTTTTATACGATTGTATTATAAGGGTTAAACGTCACACACACATATATTTTATATATATATACTTTTTTCATAATAGAAATTTGTGATTATATTTTATTTGTCTTCAAATTTGTGATTATTTTCTTTTATTGTTGTTTAAGTTACTATTTTTTTATGAATAAGAGAGTAATTTTAGTAGCACAATGAAATTGTTACAAACAACTTTATTCATTACCTATTATTAAATTATAAAAAAGGTTAATTCTATATAAATAGACAGTCTTTTAAACAACTTTCAATTTAATCTTAAACTTCACGATTATTGTAAAAAATCTCAATTTTTTAAAAAGTTTCAATTCGATACACTTTTTTTTTCCGGCCAGCAATTGATGACTTGTCTCGCCGGAGAGCGTGAAATGTTGCCGCGCTGGCTTACACGTGTGAAATACATTTTTGGTTAATTTTATATAAATACACCACCTTTTACTCAACTTTCAATTTAATCCTGAGTTCACGATTATTATAAAAAACCTCAATTTCTTAAAGAGTTTCAATTCGATACACTTTTTTTTTCCGGCCAGCAACTGATGACATATCACGCAGGAGCGCGTGAGTGAAATTACTTTTTTATATTTGATTTTTTATATTAAAAAATATTTTTTGAATGAAAAATACTATGGAAAAAATATTTTCCACCATATTCAAGAGGGACTTGAAAAATACTATGAGAAATAGGTCCGTCCTGTCCTTAAAACCGGGCTTTTCGAACCCATTTTGACAGCTCTATCCCTACCTCAATCTCTTATTTATTAGTAGAAGGGCATATATATTCTATTTTAATAAAAATAAATTTGTAAAAAAAAATTATTTACGGTTCAATTATACCAAGATACTAATGCAAAGTCTAAGCTGTACTTTTTTCTAAATGTGTTTATTGTGTATTAATTTGTTTACGATTAATTGATTTGTCTTTTCTTTGTGCAGTCGAAAAAATGTTTTTATTCTATATATCGGTGTTTGGAAAAGAAACATTTTCTTATTTATTGGATGAAGAGTGAAAAGTAATACTACTAGTAACATATTATAGTAGTCCTAGTATAAACGAGAAACCAACGATCTATATTAATTTATACTTGTAATTAATATTGTACCTAAAGTATCTTGTTGATTTTTTATAATAATGAAATTCAAATTCATTAATCGAGGGCCGACACAATTATTGTTTTGTTTAATAAGTGTTGCCTTAAATTTCACAATCTCATTTTATTAATGTCCCTCCATTTTTAATACATGTCATTTTAGGCTATTACACCAATACATGCCACTTTTATTACTATTTTTCTTCAAATATTTTAATTCTATCCCTATTAATTTTCATATTAAATGATTAATCTCCGTCAAATCTTTTCACTCCTCCTAATTTAGAGATGGGTAGGTCTCTTGTGAACTCGATTTCACATGAATCTGTATCACTGTTATGTATAATCACTATCACTGTTATTCATATATACTATTACTATTATAAAAATACATTTGATATTTTGACAGTGACAATGTATATACATAACAATAATAGTGAATATTATGATTAACGAATTATTAGCCACATAACATTTGATTACCAGACATACCGAAGACATATTATGATTAATGAAGTTATGGAGCTTTAAGTCGTCAGTTAATATTCTTGTGTTTGTAACTAGAGATGATAATTTGGCCCAGCCCGATCCAATCCAGCTCAACGAGCTAATTGATATTCTTGAATTGGATCTTGTCAGCTTAAGTTTATATCGGACCTATAGAAATAAAATTCAACCCAGTTTTACTTGGGCTAACGGGTCAGCCTAGTCCAACTTCCAAATTTTAATTTTTCGTAAAAAAAAATTGTGAATTAATTTAATTTTTAGGACAAAAATTAAGCATAAATATATTAACTCATTGACTGTCTAACCAACGAAAATCGATCAAATTATAATTATAGGCTTCCAAAGTCCTTAATAATATAATAAATTGAGTGTAAGCGATTATTTTTCACACACAAGAATTTGTGTTTAATAGTATATTATAATTTACAAAAAAAAATTAAAAAATCCATATTAATAATATACACTTGAAACTTTGAAAGTATAAATTTCAAATTGATAATCCAAAGTATTTGTGACAAGAATACAATTTTATAAAATTTTGAATCTCGATACTTGCAAACTCAAAAATAAAAATATATGTATTTATAAAAAATATACACATATTTATTTATATATCAATATTTTTCTAAAATAAATATTTTTTCTCAAATACTTACGGAGCGGAGCAGTAACATTCATAAAAATATATGTATATAAAAGTAGTAAATATAGTTACTTAAATTTGCATGGTAAATTAATTACGATTAAATATCTGCAAAGTAATTTGTTTTTACTATATTGATGAGTTTTTACTTAATTCCTTATTTGACAATTACGTATAGCATGTAGGTTCGTTCATCACTAGAAGCTCTATTTTGATAGTATTAATTATTCCCACCGATGGCGAATGGTCTGAGATTTAAAATTATTGGTGGGGCCCCACCAACTGGATCACGTGTCATTAAGTCTCCTTTGCTTTACATTAATTGCAATTAATTTGTGCCATTCATAGAATGTAAATATATACTCCATATAATGTAGTTACTTATTGCATATGTGGTAATTAATTTCAATATTACTTTCATAATTACCATTTTTAAATGTTGCAATATTACTTTTATAACTTAAAAAAATAATTAACATTCACAAAAATTGACAAATTTTCTTTTTTTTTTTCAAATCATTCACACTAAATTTCATTTTTTTTAAATATAAATATCATTTCACGAGTGATGGAGAGTGTATTAATTATGGATTTTAAAATTTTGCATAAAATTAAGGAATGAAAAAGAGGAGGGAGAGTGTGTCAAGAATAAAATAAAGTCAAATAATCCACAAATATAAATTTATATAATTTTTTCACATAAAATTATTATAATTGTGACATAAAAAATTTATTTTATTTCTCATTGGACTATAATTTCTCAAGATAAAAATTAGTAATAATTATATTAAATAACTACAAAAATGAACACGTAATTTTAATTATATTTTAAGTATAATAACGGACATATTTAGAGTTGGATTAAATGAAAATAAATAGTAAGTGTATATTTGTGCTTAGGAACACTTAGATTTTATACTAAACTTAACAAGTTAACAAATATTAGACGTAATTAATAAAGATCGACAAAACTTGTTTCCATGATACACCAATATTGCATGTGAGAACAAGAAATATAAAACTGTAACAACAATAAAATGGATGACATTTTTTCACCATTTGCAACTTATTAATTTGGTTAATCGTAATGCTAATGTTTTAATAAATATTTTTCTAATATGTTTACATATTAGTTTATCTTTACATTACTATCAATCATTTTTAGGGTGACTTACATATAGGTTCAAAAAAGTCACTATATTTACAAATAAGTGTTGTGCAGAAATAAAAGTACTTCTGTGTAAATATTTTGAATTTATTTGTAAATATAGTAATTTTCTTAAATCTATATATAAAATCATCCTAATTTTTACTGGTAATAGCATAATCATATGAATTCTGTTTCTCTGTCCGTGAAGGTACTATTAATGAACCACATAAATATGTGCATTTTATTTTCATTTTACATATTTTTCTTACCTATGACAATAATATTAATACTCCCTCTGTCCCGAAATTACTTTAATAAAATAAAAAAAAATATTTTATTGATGTTTGTGAGTGAAAATTGTTTCCTTTTTTAGGTGTGTGAAAGAAGAGTTGGAACGTCCAATTAAGTGTGATAGTAGTTTTGGGACGGAGGGAGTATATAGTATTGTATCAAGTGGTGAAATCTTATAAATTAAAACTAAAAGAAAAAAAAGTGGCATATATAAAGCGAAAAGAAAAAATCGCACACACACAGAGACTTCTACGAAATTCTTTCCTTTTGTACTTTCGCAAGATATATATATAATTCAATTAGATATTTTGCTGTTTAAAAAAAAAAAAAAAACAGGATAGGAAAAGCAACTCTAATAATTGTTTAAAAATATACCTTTCTCATATAAAATCAATAACATCATGATTACCACGTTAAGAATATTATTCATCAATAACATTTCCAGCTTTGCAAATCTCTATGAGTACTAATTAATAATAATTCATAATAAACCAAGAAGCCAACAACTACTATAACAAGGGAATTCAAATTCAAAATCTCAATGTTTTTATTCAAAATCTGCAACATAAATCTGATTTAATGATGTCATTTTGAAATTGACATATAAGTTACTAAGTTTACAATATTTGCACAGGAGCATTTTTTTTTTTACACAGAAATACTTTTTTTTTACAAAACCTATTTGTAAATATAGTGATATTTTTGAACTTATATGTAAATCACCCTAATAAAATTTTATATTAATTATCATTTTTACTAATTTAATTTACTCGAATGTTTTATCCTATGCAATTAGGAGTGGCAAAATTTCCATGAGTAACTCTCGTGGTTGAAATTCAATTACAATGGAATATAGATGAAAATACATTCCATACGTTTTGTGCGCCATAAATAAACTATACAACTTTCCATAAAAATACTCCCAAGTTCATAAAATTTTCTTCCACTTTTTATTTTTTGTTTGTTCTTAAAACATTTCTCATTTTTTATTTGAAAATAATTTACACTCACAATTTGTGCACCACTATACCTCCACTTTTTTCTACTTTATTTATAATTTCAATATAATACTATTTTTTATTAAATTAAGTATCACTTCTCTAATGGAAGAGAATTTCGTGGATGGAGGAGTAGTATATTTTTAAAATGTGTTTAGTTGAGATTATAAACTCAGATTTTATAAGCTCCCTTAAAATTCTTTAAGAGTCTATAAGCTCTCTTAAAGTGTTCGGTAAAATAAAATATTCGAGAGCTTATAGAATCTTAAAGTAAGCTTCTTATAACTTATAAGCTGCAAAAATATAACTTAGGATATCTTAATGTATTTTTCCCCACCACCTGCACTCACACCCATCACCGCCCAATTTTGGGACCCCGCCATCACTCCCAACCTTACCTCAACATTAAAAAAATATATTTTTTCTATTAAAATTAAAAAATATAAAAAATTATGATAAATTATTTAAAAATTTATAACTTGTGTCAGTTAAACACTTTAACAACTTATAAACCACTTAAAAATAACATCTTATAAGTTCTTAAAACAAATAAGATGTTAGAACTTATTGTGTGTTTGCTTTGAAGGATATAATTATGGGAAAATCACAAAATGGTTCACAAAATTGACAAAAATTACAAATTGGTTCTGTGCAGAAAAAAATACACTTCTGTGCAGAAAAAAATTACACTTCTGTGCAGATATTGTGAACCAATTTGTAAATATAGTCACTTTTTTGAATCAATATGTAAGTCACCCTAAAATTATTTACCTGCCCAAAACATGAATGTTTTGAACTGATAGATAATTTTATCCATCAAAACAAACACATACTAAGATGTTTAGAATAAGTTTAATCAAACACCCTCTTAAAAAAATACATAGTAACACCTGGAACTATGTCTCTTTTTTTTTTTTTTTAGTATTACTGATTATTTCTTAAGTTATTACAGATTGCTTCTTGAGTATAAATTAATTACCGATTGAGATATTTTTTATTTTTAAAATTTAATTGCATATTATGCACATGATGGAAAGTACCATAACTCATTTTTGTTTGTCCAGTATCTTGATTCAAAATTTTATTAAACAAAAAAATTGTTCTAAATATAAATTTATCTAAATAAAGTTATAATTTTTTTGAATAATGTATATGTTGAGTCCTAACTTCGTACCCACCACCTATCACCAATTCACCATCTGTATATATGTGGAATGGATCAAAGGGCCCACCAAGAATGTCACGTAGTATATTATAGTACATGCATTGACATTTGAATGAGCTTATAATTATAATATTAGGTTCCTTAAAAAAAATTAATAATATATGGTTTCGTATTAATTAATTAAAAAAATAGGTAAATATTATATATCAAGATTCCACTGCTTAACTTAAACTGTGTCAAAAGTCAGCTGTTTCGCATGGGTGGTTACAATGATGCTAAATCTATATTTATAAAACTAATAAATTAATTTGAGCATGCATTTATTTTATTCCTGCTCTCAAAATTATAAAAGTATTATAAGTACTCAACAAACTATTTCGAGATAGGATGCTTACAGCTAGCCCCACCAAAAATTAATAAATTTTTTAACTCCCAATATATATGTTTTTAATAATATCGATCCATGTGCAATCTTGTACTCCCTCTGTCCCACAGGAATTTGCACATTTTCCTTATTTGGATGTCCCACACAAATTTGCACACTACTAAAAAAGGAAGCATTGATTTACGTGCATACTCACAAACCTTTACACATATTTACCCATATACCACTATTTTATATATAAAATTATTTTTTCTTAAAAAATGTGCCGTCCCGTAGGGTGCAAATTCCTACGGGACGGAGGGAGCTAGTAATAATTAAGAGCTTGTTAGAGCATTGCATATTATTTAAAAAATAATTTACTAAGCTCTAATTTAGTTGATTAGATAAGCTAAGATAAATTAAATTATCTTATTTAATTTGATATTTAATTTAATGAATAAAAATTCAAAATTAATAAAAAACTCAAAACTAAAATTTAATTATTTTATAAATGGAAGATAATATTATCTTAGGGAAGATATATGATAATAATATATTGTTTTTATCTTTATTAAAATATTTCTCTTATATTGAAAAGGAGAACCGTATATAATTCACTTTATTTTTGTTTATGATATAGATCAACTCAAAATTGTCAATTGCATATGTTTTTATTATTAATCTTACAATCCAAACATTCAAAATGAAATTATCTTACACTGCTAATTATCTTAATCCATTAATCCAAATACACTATTTAACTCCTAGATAATAATTTTTATATTATAATCTTGTCTAATTTATTTTAAGTTATTTATCTTATCCATTGAACCAAAGATTAATTTACAAAGTCAAAATAACAAATATTTTGCAAGGGAAGAAAAAAGTAAATCTAGGAGTGACTTGTAAATTAATCTAATATGAGTCGATTCATATAAAATTGTAATCTGATTTTAATTAAAAAAATTGAATACATATATTGTGTTATTAATTTTTTTAATTAACTGATTTTTGAGTTGAATATTAAATTATAAAAAAGATTAAATTAAATAATGATTGGCAGAGAGGACATAAATTTATAGGGAAAAGGAATTGGCACGTGAAGGAGTGTTGGCCAATTATGAAAGAGACAAGACAAGGACCTCACCCCATTGTGTAGATTGCATGCATGCCATGCACACCACTTCCACCTATGTTATACGTGCTGCAATACACGTTTGTTCACTACTGCGTCTGCATGGATATCCTTTTATTTATTTATTTTCTTTTTGTAAATTACTAAATTTAGAAGGAGGGAGACAAAATAAAACGAAAATTGTATATGTGTTTTAAACTTTTTTTTATTTTTTATGTAAGAATATATGAAGTCATCTCACACCATGAATTTTCAATAAAAAAAAAATATTCTTCCCATCCCGAAATAAAATTCAAATTTAGTGGGATACAGGTGCTTTATTGATTTTTTTGGACCAATAAATAAAATTTATTTTAAAATAAAACAAGTATTGTGAATTTATTTTTTTATTTTTTGGGTGTGAACATTACAATGAGATATAAAAAGAAAATATGAAGTTTAAGTTGGGATGGAAGGAGCATCAATATTCAAATATTTACCTTAAAATGATATTTCTTACATATTTTCTTTAAAATTGTATATTTTATCTTAAAAGTAATTTTTTCTATTAAAAATAATACCAGTCAATAGCCTTACACTAGATTTGCTTTTAATAAAATATTATTATAATACTTGCAATCATATAATACAACATAAATTAATAATAAAAAATACTAGTATAATATTCAAATTCTTTTAAATAATGGAATTAAAAAATGTATGTACATTATAAAGTGTAAAAGGGTATCGTATCAATTTGGGCACCCCCATGTAGCCCTCCCTCCGACTGATCTGCTCTTTACCGTATTATAAAGAGGATTTTTTTTTTCTTTTGAACTAATTATTATAAAGAGAAAATTGATCATATATGTATATATTTTAAGTAAGATAACTTTTTTGTGCATTAATTCATAACTATTATTTTAAGTCATCCCATATTAATTTACACAATTTTATAATATTTATAATTTTACAAGACATATCATTATTTTTTAATAACACATACACAATATCCAATCTATTTTTTATATTATATATATAAATTCACAAAATTATCTCATAAAAGCTCCACCATTACTAATTTTTCTTATTTTGTGCGGGGGTTGATTTATACTACCTCCATCCAAGAAAAATATGCTTATATATTTACACGTAGTTAAATGCGATATGTTGGATGACATTACGGGATATTGTGAGATTTGTTTTGAATAAAGAAAATATTCACGAAAAGTACATATTATTTTCACAAATATTCTCATTATTCAAAATAGGCCTCACAAAATCTCATAATACCCTCTAACATATTGCATTAAATCACGTGCAAACAAATGAATATATTTTTTGTGGACGGATGGAATATTATATTGTACTGGTAAGGCTGAAATCAAATCAAACTATTTGATATTTTTTTTGAGTTGGTCTTGGTAAAAGCTCATTTGAGTTTGGTTCAAAATAGATTTCAAACAAGTTCGAACATAAAATTATGTTCGAAATAGTCTAAAGCTTCACTCCAACTAAATAACTAAAAAAAGATAAAAAGAAGTGTAAAAATATTAAATTATTTTGATTCGACTCGTGCTCAATTCAATTGTAGCTCGTTCAAACTAGACTCAATTACTTATCAAATAAGCTTGAAAACGGTGCATTCGACTCTACTCTAGCTCATTCCAACCCTATGCACTGGGCTAATTCTTCCCCAAATTATACATATTATGTACTCCCTCCGTCCATCAATCTTTTTCTCATTTGTGAAGTGGCACGAGATTTAATGAAAATTAATATTATATTGAAATGATAAATAAAGTAAAAAAAAATGAAGGTATTGTGGGGCCCAAACTTTTAGTTGTGAGTGTGGGTTGTTTCCAAATAAGGAAATGAGAAAAAGTTTTGTGGACAAACAAAAAAGGAAAGTGAGAAATAATTTGGTGGACAGAGGGAGTATAATATTTGATTAATTAGTCCACCATTCCACTCTCGACAGAGCATTTATGTATTGATTTAAAAAAATGACTATATTTACAAACTGATATTTTTTCTTGTACAGAAGTATATTTTTTTCTGCACAAAATTAATTTATAATTATTATTAATTTTGTGAATTATTTTATAATTTTTTGTTAAATTTTCCAACGCAGTGGAATCAAAATTTATTGTATCATAGGCCCTCCATTAGTAATTATTGAATCCAGTACTGATTTTGTGTCTATCAATAGGTACAAGTTTTTTTTTTTTTTTTTTTTAATAGGATCAATAGGGGGCAAGTTACTTGGGGTCATACATAGATACTCAAATAGAAAGGATAAGTTGCACAAAATTTTTTATCACCCATAACTAGGTGGCGGGGCCCACTGATTAACCACAGATGGTTTTTTCCAGACTTATTAGAGAGCGATAGATCCTAAATTTGGGGCCAAAATTCGGATTTTTAGGTTTGGGAGAAATAGGAAATCAATAATTTTACAGAGGGTCACATGTGTAATTTAAGCCTACATCATGCTGTAATTGGTCCATGTGTAGAGGCGCTGAAATGTAGGGCGATAGGTTACAAAATAGCCATCCCACCAAACAAAATGCCACACACTTTTTTAAATATAGTATTTTTATTCTCTCTGCTGTTGCACCTTTTACATTATAAATATGTACAAGTGCTTACTAACACTTAGAGATGTTAATCCGGGCTGAGCTAATAGGGCCGACCCGTTTAACCCTGAAAAATGCAGGGTTAGGGCCATGCTTTCATTGGCCCGTTTAAATCCGGGCTTTTTTAACCTGGCCCTATTAGCCCGCGGGCTAAACGGGCTAGCCCGCCCGTTAGCCCGCATAATTTTTTAATTCTATATATATCAATTAAATATATAATATACTTATTAGTTATTATTATTAATAATTGAAGTTATCTCCAATTTCTATTTAGGTGTTATATTAATTTTAAGTATTTATACTTGAACTTTTAAATACCAATGAACTTTTAAATATTTAAGTGTTGATGTTTGAACTTTTGTAATTATATTAAACTATTTTTAATAATTTTAATGAAATTATGGACCATGTTTAGGTTCTAGTTTAAATATTAACATTTTATGACAATTATTTTAGATTATGTGTTAAAATTTAGATTTTTTTATTATTTATGACATTACCCGTTTATAACCCGTTTAGCCCGAGGACCGCTAGGGTTAGGGTTAGGTCTCAAATATTAGAGGACCGTTAAGAATGAACCGGATAAGGCCCTAACCCGTTTAGCCCGAAACCCGTTAGGGCTGGCCCTATAGGGTTAGGGCTGGCCCGTTTAACATCTCTACTAACACTAACGTTAATAATATAACTAACTTTTAAGAACCTAAATTCTTGGACTGGAATGAAATAAAAACATATGATTGATAGAGAATAATTACAATGTATATATGATCTTTTAGTTTCTTTGGTGTAAATTTCTTATAAATTTAAAAAGATAAAAAAACACATAAAATAATGTTCTACATTTTTATTTCTATATCTAAGCATTATAAGACATTTACGCAATGAAATTGAGGGGATGAATATCTGTATTATTCCTTGAATATAATATTTGAATCAATAACCATATTAAGTTTTTGAGTAGATCGATTTTTCGACATACTAAAGGGAGAATATTTTATATGCATCAAGTATCTCGTGCAATTCAAATATACTTTGAAATAATATTAATAGTCCAAACCAAGTATTATTGCATAGGTTTAACAGCAAGTAATTGAGCCCAATTTTAAAGTCCATCAGATGAGACTCAGGGATTTGAATTGTCAAGTAATTGGTGCCATGTGGTTCATCATACAATCAACATTTAAATCCTTCAATTCAAATGCAATCTTAATTCTCTGACATTGCAAAATAGTATCATGAGATGCACCAATATATCAGTAGAAGTTCCCAGTCCCTAAATTGTATATTAAGCAACATTTAAAGAACACATAGGAATATTTAACTTGACATCCATTATATCAGGGAAGCCAAATCGATTGTGCTTAAGCCTAAACACTCTAACATTCTGGAGTTTTTTTTGTACTCCCATTTTCACTATTTCCCGGTTGCATCGCCCCTCACTGCGCCACATTTCCTTTTTATTACATTAAGCAATAGCTAGAACAGTATAACTTGTGTGTGTGTGTGTGTGTGTGTGTGTGTGTGTGTGTGTGTGTGTGTGTGAGAGAGAGAGAGAGAGAGAGAGAGACCTGCAGTGGTGGAGCATGATTCTTCACTGTAATGTACACAGAATGTCAAAGAATTGGAATCAGTTCGGAGTATAAGGACATGTTTGAGATGATAGCCATACCTCCGTAAACTCAAGCTCTCCGTAGTGTCTTCTCTTGCAAGGGCATCTTTATCAATTCCAATAGATGAAAACCTGCAATATACAAGGCAAGGCTACAAGTGAACACAAATATGTAATCAGAAAACCACCACAAAAGTTTTACTTACCACATCTTATCTGAAAATACATCAGGAAGGTCCTCTGCAGTTCCATGCTTTGGATACTGAACGGGTAACTCTGATCAAATGAGAAGAAACTCTGAGTTAATAAAAGCTCAAAACATAGAAGGATAAAAAGCAGTAACTGAAACAATCCAGAATTTAGTATCTTCCTCGAGATGAAATATAGACCTGATATGAATTTCCAGGTTGATCCATATTGAAAATGATTTGCAAAATAATGTATTTGAAGTGTGAACTGTTGTAGATAATAAACTCCATAAAATCAATGAAACTTACTCTAAATAAAGTGGAGATTATACGAAGACCACTTCAGTCCTCAATATGTCAATTCAATTAGGAACGGTAGAATGTAATTCTAGGTGGAAACTCTAAACTCAACATTAGCATTGCTGTAATTTCCCCCAACGAATGCATAAATTAGCTTTTCCTATAATGTGTATATAAGCATATTATATGAGAAAAATGTTATGGATGCTAATAATTGAAGCAGCTAAATACACTATATACTTTTCTTGGTGTGGTAGGATCACAACACTGGTTACTTAGCTCTTCATATCGACCAACAACCTTTTGATGCCATATAACTTCCAACTGTTTTGGATTCTAGAAAGAAGGAACGCAAGAAACACCTAACATCTCTAGTGGTAGTCCTATTGATGAGATCAAGCCAAAAACAAGCAACACAAAGGGCAAGGGTCGTCCAGTGTGTAGCACAAGATGGAAATTTTCAAAATAATATGATATTTATTTTTATTAAAGAAAGGCACCTTTCATATTGAAAGTTTCAGTTCTTTTTGCACTGCACCTGTAAAATTGTATCTCATCAGTTAATTGGCTATCCTAATTAATTAGAGGGATTTTTTTAAAAAAAAAACTTTCAGTAGCAGACCTTTTCTTCTGTAGATCCCAGCCTTCAAAATTCAAGTCTTGCATCCGGAGGTCTTTGCAGTGGAAATAATCATCACAACCAATATCTCTTTGATCAACCCAATTCATGGTAAATGATTCATACTCTCCAAGGTCATTAATGCTGTTGTCTATGAAGCTGGGACCTATTCCAGGGAAAAAAAAACTGACAAGGGCCGGTCACACAATTTGACCACGCTGAAGCCAAAGCATGTAGAATCTCAGGGCCAATAGAAGAACTAGATTAATCATATATGTAAGACTTCAGAACACAAGAAGTATACGCTTGATATTTTAATTAGATATTCAAAATGTACTCAGTGAATATTGCAGCCATACTTAAATATTTTTACTCTGGAAATTAAATGCTTAGCACATGATGCAATTTTCTGACAAACCAATTAGCAAATTAAGGAGTTAAAAAATGATAAGTGAAGACAAAGAAATTGCTCAAATAAACACAACCATTCCAAATGTTTCTGCTAGTGTCTCGGATGTTGCAGGTGGGTTCGTCATTTCTGAAAACACTCTGCAACTCACAACCACTCCAATTGTATGGAGAAGATCTTCTGAAACTTTTAGACTTCTGATATGGATTGCTAGCAAAATTCATCACATCTTCTGAGCAGAAAAGTTGATCCACTGAAGTGTCATGCTGTGAAAAATCATTATCCTGCATAAAGACATCATGTTTTTTTATCTATTTGATTATGAGTCTGAGAACATGGCAAGTGAAGTCCATAAACAGCATGCAGTAGGTTTAACATGATCATGGAGAAGTTCTCAATATATTGAAATTAAAATCAGTTACAATGGACTAGGAAGTAATAGTTACAGTGGTTTGGGTATTTGATTTATATCAATAATCATCTGAACATCCTCTAGAAATAAGTTTACTATAGAGGAAAAATCAGACAGTACCATTTAGAACATCAATATGACGCAAAAATGTTTAAGTTCCCAAATCAATAATGGGGTAATTGTTTTGTCAGAGAATCAGACTAATCGCTAAAACTTTCCCTCAACCAGGAGCTACAGTTTCCAACCTTAACTCCACCAGGCTGGAGGTACAGTATAATTTTTCTGTCATTAAATCCTACAAGGCCATCAAACTATAACATCATGGAAAATAATCTATCAAAAGTCCATGATACCATGCTAAACTAGACTACAGATAAAGACCAACTAAAATTTCAGTACAGGACTTAAAGTCAGCCATAAAGTTTATTATCAACAAGAGGCAGTAAAAAATGTCTTACCGCTCCAGATCCTAGGTCATAAAAATCATAATCTAAGTGTTTAGCTGTGACAGATTGTCTCCTTGTCTTTTTCTGCGGAGAGAAACAATTTGGGAAGTATCTGTAGTCATGCAAAAATAGATGGCAATGATCAAATGGAGTGATGATACTCCTTATCCAATTATATATGGTAAATATAAAGCACCACTGAGCTTGGAAAGGGACTTTAATATTTGCTTAACAAGAATCGTGGGCTGCCTCTAAAAAGACTAGAGATTACCACAGATGACCATCTTTTATATCTTCAAGTAAAAAATGCATCATAAAGCAGCTATTTGAAGTATCCCATGATTCATAAAAATTGGACAGGTTTGAGGGTGCAAAATAAATAAGCAGACGCAAATAAAATAAGCTTTTGAAATTCTCAAGACTTCAGAAATCACATCTTTCAGGTCTTCGAATAGATACTCGAGTCATTAATCCAGCTATATATAACTAAGACTAACATGAATTAAAGTTATCCATGTGAGCAGGCAATCTGAAATGAACGGATAGAGGCACTGTTTAGCATTGACTATTCTCGTTGTAGCAACAGAATCTTAGTTTGCAATGTGAAAACTTAGGAGTTTAACTACCCAGTTTAACTCCTCTTTGGAAAGGTTAATATATCTGGAGCTTTAAGGGAATAGAATCTCCATTTAATTGCATTCTGTCTATGTTGCTTGATATAAGCTGTTTGCATTAAATCTCAAGAATCTGTCCTCAAAAGCAGAAAATGTCCAAAAGATGCCTGGTTTGTATATCATGCATTATTACTGCTGCCACTTGTATAAACATGTACATATAATTTACCTGCCAGGTATCTTCGGTGAGTGTACCGGAGTCTCCATTCCCACTTTCCCTAAACCTGAAAGGCATAAGCAGTCTTTCATTTTTAAAATGTGTGCTAAATTATCTTGGGCTTTAGTACAATATCTAAGGATAAGGTCCTCTTAAATTTGGAAGTGAAGAGTTTCTACACAATTCAGAGAGATCTCATAATCAAGAAATTTGGCTGCTTTATTGGTTTAGTTTCCTAATATTAAATAATCATTAACTTGTGCTGCAGGCACTTCCTTGGCTGTTCCTGATTTAGTCAAGTAAAGTAGGAAACAAAACTATCTTGAAAAAGAATTTAAAATGGTGCACATATACACTGCATTAGACTCATCACCCGGTGCTTTGGAAATGATTATGAACACTTAGATAGCTTATTTAAATTACAAACAAAACCTTCAACTGAAAATGAAACATGAGCTTCCTGTGTATATGATGAGTTATCATTGTCCGGCCCACCAGCATCACCAAGCAAATCAATGACAGATATCTCTGTGGATATATAGCAAAGCCATATTTAGAGTTGTAAAGACATAAAAGTTTAACAACAGAAAAATAAACACAAATCCAATAGATATTGATACTCACGGACTGTTGGGGATAACTTGAAAGAATCAAGTTTTCCTTGATTTCCAGCGATATCATCCGCATGATCAGGTAAATGGACAAAACCTCTGTAAAGCTGTAGCTGTTAGTTGTCCTCCCAAATCAGACAAATCTCATTTGGTCACCGTACAGCTTGTAAAGAGACAATGAAATGCAACACAGGCTAAAAGGATATAATTTAACATTGAAACATGCTTACTTCTCGGGGTGCTCATCCTCAGTGACGTAGCTTGACGTGGTTGCTGAAACAAATAGAGGAGAATACATTAATATTTATGAACGTACAATATCGACCATAAAAGCAGCAAAAATAGCGTAATTAGAGCAAAAGGATAAATTTATTAAGACCGAAGCATACTGTCTTCATTTATCTCAGAGTGATCCACTGGAATGCCTTGATTGGTGAGACTAGCTAGAGAAGGGTGTGCATCTTGATGATTTGAGGTGAAACCATCATGCTCTAAATTATCCCGTGCTTTGGGCGAAGAAAGAGAAAATTAATCAATATGTGAAATAGACAATAATATAATGGATATTGCAATTTATAGCTTTAGCAGTAATTTTTAGAAAGTATAAAATCTCATCATTCTTTTCTATTTAGAAAAAAAAAATCAATACAACTTTGCTTTACGTGTAATCTTTGAAACAGAGGTCCTAAAAAAATTTCTTCAACACATATGCATTTAATGAAATAGATAAATTCAACTTAAATTGGTTGGATAAATTGACTTTGAAATTAAGAACCAGAAAAGAAAAACTGAATAATGAACAAAGCAGAACTGACTCGCATCAAGAACATGCCTATTAGGTTCTTTAATTCTGCTTCCCCTTGTATATTCTCCGATTGAAAACATGTCAAAAGACACACCAGGCTAGACTAAGGTTTACAACATAAGCAAGGATCCGAAATATATTTTTAACTTGAAGAGTCCGAAATTTATCAATTAGAGCACCGACAAAAATAATATTCAGCTTCCTAATTTTTTATTATTTTTTAAAAGCCAGCAAATATCAAAATACAAGAATCTTAGACAAATCTCTGGTAGTCTAAACCTCAAAGTTAAGGATAATTACCATTGCTGCAACTGCTCTTGTGTTTGTGAGCTAAAGTTGATATATTTTCAAGACTAAGAATATCAAGCGATCTGTTATTTCCACACTGCAGAGTGCATGAGCCTTTTTCATCAGAATAGCTCTCTAAACCAGCACTCTGCTGCTGCAGCTGCCATCTCTTTTGCTCAAAATATTGTTTTTGCCTGCATTAGCTTGAACTCATCAATTAAAGTGAGTTACTCCATCTCATATGGTAAATTCAAAGAAACTGTCATAATATCGGGGTACAGAAAAGTTGCATAAATCTGTGAATAGTTAATAATCAGCATATTTTATGTACCTTTTATAAGTTGATTTTCTTGACTACAATTCCATCGCAGCGTGATTGAAAACCATAATGTACACAAACATAAAAACGAAAAGGTTTCAGATATTAATAAAAACAAAAATGAGAAGTATAATATTTAAGGAGAATAACATCAAATTTAATATTATATCATACATTTCAAGATGGAAAACGAATTATAGAACTAGAAAACATGTCCAAATCTACTAAGCCCCAAAAGTAGGAGGGTGCAAAACAAAGCTACATGTATATCATGGGTCATGGCAGGATGACTTGTCAACCCTAATACTATTGGCTCATGGTAACTACATGGTACGACTGAGTCCTGGAACGAGATGGTTACATTTCAGCTCAAAGATGCCTATAAATATCAGTTACCACATTTAAGTTCAAAGAAGAGAATGACTTGCTTAGAAATCTTTGAACATGAAAAATGCAAAGTAGATGAAGTTAATTGTAGGCATAAAGATCTTCTTCTAAGGACTGGATGAAGTAATAAGATTAGAAATTAAATAGTCAATTTTTAGGAGAATTGAAAAACAGAAAATTTAGACGCAAGAGATAGTAGTCCATCAACTGGCCCTTGAATGATTAGCTGTCAAATCTAGGTGTCTGTACTTTGATAAATCTTAATGCATATCCTTTTGTTTTCCGTATATGGCTTCTTAGACAGTGAAAGCTCGGGATATCTTTTTTCACAGCGTTTACAAATAATTACACTTATATAGTCAATGAATTATGATGTGCGTGAAGAATGAAACAAGTTATTGCACACTAAATAGGGCCACTACCAAATACGAAAAAACAGTTCAAAATGAAAAAATAAATGGTTAATGAGTCCTCAACTGGTTGGCGTTCTCGTTTCACATAGAGAAATAAAATAAAAAAATTGAAAGAAATTAACACCAAAAGGCTTACTGTTGTATATTTCCGCCTTGATCCACCCATCCATTGTAACATAGTAAGTGAATTCTGTATTCCAACTCTCAACAGAGCCACTAAAAACTGAAAAGAAATAATGATAGAAAGCATCAGCAACAGATAGTTAAAGTACAGTTGATAGGAAACAGAGGCACACAGAGGGCGAGGGCCTTCTATCGCCCAACGAGAGACTCTTGAACGTGATAAAATAATAATTAAAAAAAAAAATCAACAATGACCTAGCCCTATTATTTGAGAATGTCTCGCGAAGCAATGAGATAGATAGGATTCACGAAAAAAAGAAAAAAAGAGTACAGTACCAGCAAGATCGATGCCGGACCGATGGCAGATGTCGAAATCGACTGGTTGAGCGGCGGAGGTCGGGATACGGTGGGCAATCGAGATTCAGAGGAACAATTTCACCAAAAAAGAAAAATTACCTTGAGATCAGCGCGTGTAAGGGTAGCGCCGGGAAATCGACACCGGCAGAAGTTCGGAATTCCTGGACTGGAACGAAGGAGCGGTCTATACCAAGTTTCAACGGCTAACCCCCAAGCCAAATTCAGCGCTCTTTTCTTGTTTATATTTTTTTGGCGCCTAAAAATAATGAAAAGATATATTCGCCCATAAAATAAAGCATTTGATGTTATGAGTTACTCTCTCCGTTCAAAAAGACATTGCATATTTTTTATTTTGGTCTGTCCCACAAAAAATTTGCATGTCTAAAAGTGAAAATTATTTATTAAACTCTACTCTTACAACACACATATAATATTCATAAAAATATACTTATTATACTTTTTTTTAAACCGCGTGCCCAAAAGACACCGCAATGTCTTCTAGGACGGAGGGAGTATAATAAAATGATACTCCCTCTATACCAGAACTACTCTCACACTTTTCATATTTAAATGTCTCAATTCTACTTTCATACAATTAAAAAGAAAACTTTTTACACTCACAAAAGTCAACAAAGTACAATTTTTCTTATTTTATTATTTAACATATATACTCATTTTTCCTAGTTTCACGTGCCCATAAATATTATGAAAATAGTTTTGAGGTGGAGGGAGTAAATTTTATAAAAGAAATGTACATAATTTTGGTCGGCGGACGAATAAATAAAGTGTTTATACTTTTAGTAGAAAGATAGTAGAATTTAACCACTTGAGCTATATTCTATAAACTCGAATTACCTTCAAGTGGACAAAGAGATGGTTGAATCAAAATAATTTTATTTCAAGTTCGATTTTTCATAGGACATTGAATGTGCTATCATGCTCCCTCAACACACTAAAATGAATATATGATATCTTTTTTTTTCTAGAATTATAAATAACTTACGGTATGTATGGTATAGACAAAATAATTTTAATGCGAACCTGTAATTAAAACTGAATATAATTTAAATTATAATTCATACTAACAAACATATAATCCGGTATTGGCCGGCCCAGCCCATTTGACAGTTATAATCAAAACCATGTCATTTGTGAAATCTCTCCTCTCTACCATTCTCTCTCTATTTTTCCCCCTTCTCTCTCATCTATTTAAAATTTGTGGTGTAAAATATTATGTCTTCTTACATGTATTTTTTTTAAATCAATTAATTTTCAAATTCATCCATTCAAATGGAGTCTAGAATTAATACTTGTTTTTACAAAATATTTATCTATAAAAAAATACACATAATTATTCAAAAAATACACATAAGTACAAGTGCAACTAATATATAAAAAAATATTAACATCACTTTATTTATCTACAAATTATAGAAGTTTGGCAAAATTTAATGATTGAACAGAAGTATTAACATTTGCTAAGGGAGTGCCATAATAATAGTATAATATCAATAGTGTTTTAGGATAAGAAGAACAGATTTGTTGACCCAGTTCACCTGAAAGGCTACATCTGGGGGCGTACCAAGCCAGGAGATTGTTCCACTATATCTTGTGAATGAGATCTCTATATATAGGTTACAAACTAGGGTTTACATG
>JAPKLY010000073.1:708234-755023 GCA_026898435.1 Prunella vulgaris | reverse complement strand
TTCAGTAGACTTCTCAAACGATCTCAGCTGACCTCATCAGGTGAATAGCCATCAGCAGACCTATCAGCTGACTTCCTCAGCTGATAGTATAATGTCCAGTTAATCAGCAGTACTTGCTCATCTGATCTCAATTTCACTTTCTTTGCACCCATAACATTTAGCATGTAAAATCATCACAATTTATGTGAGGGAAAATATTTATTATGTCATTTTTGTACTTCAAAGATTTATTTTGCCTTATTTTTTAAAAAAGATTTATTTTGTTGACGATCTGAAAGATCCTCTCGTCAACACCACAACTCACCGAGTTCACTGCCCACTGCAAATGTCGGAAATGTCGGAAAAAAGCTGAATTGAAGGAAGTCAAGTCATGGCCGTCCTCTCTCTGCAACCGGGAGTGGATCCTCTGTTGGGTTGATAAACCAGCAAATGATGCTGGGGTTTTAAACGACGTCGCTTCCACTTTAATTTGTTTCTCGCTTCCATCTTAATTTAAATCTTAATTTTTTTTTGTTCCGCTTCCACTTTAATATATTTCTCGCTTCCACCTTAATTTAAATCTTTTTTTTTTGCTGGAAACAAGATTTGCCCCTATTTATTTATGGTATAAAAAAATCTCGTGACCTAAAAAATATATATCCAGTTGAGTTTGTTGAGAATTGTGGAAAGTTAGAGTTTATGGAATTTAGAATTTAAAAATATATATCATATCTTTTGGTTGCCCTAAAAATATGGAGAGAAAAAAAACAGAAATTAAATCAGCCCAATTACTGAAGATATGAAAAAAAATTAAATTAAGTCCGCTCGTCTTTTTAATCTGCATACTTTTGTAAGTTTTTTTTAATTAATTTATGTTTTAATTGTTATGTGAAACCATAAAAAATTCTCGTGACCTAAAAAATATATATCCAGTTGAGTTTACTAGAATTGTGGGAAGTTAGAGTTTATGGGAAGTTAAAATTTAAAAATATATATCATCTAAAAAAATGGAGAAAGAAGAAACAGAAATTGAATCAACCCAATTACTGAAGATATGAAAAAAAAATCTAATTAAGTCCGCTCAGCTTTTTAATCTGCATACTTTTGTAAGTTTTTTTATCAGTTTATATTTCAATTGTTATCTGAAATCATTTACTGAAAAAATGAAACAAATTAAGATGAAAGCTGCGTCGTTTAAAACCCAGCACTATTTGCTGGTTTATCGTCCCAGCAGAGGATCCGCTCCCCCCTCTGGAACCACGTTGTTGAATTGAGGCGGCGCTGAACAGGCCGATTTGACCTTGGTTTGAGGCCGAGTAGGTGTATGATTGCGCATCACAGTCCTCAATCGTTCTTTACGTCAAATTATTTTCATTGAATGTTACAGACGTTAATGGTGAGGGACTTGGATAAAGAATTTGATTCTTTCCAGATCTTTTTCTGCAAATAAACTTTTAATTGCAAATAAATTCCCATTATATTAAATTAATTTTTAATATTATTTAATAAATCTAATTTTATATCGTAAATAAGTCCATACAAAGTTTGCCAAAAATATAGAAATTAAATTTCATTACTTATATTTGTAGTTTATAATATTGTTTAGTTTATAAAATATCACAATTTAATAATTTTAAAATATTATATATATTTTTTAAAAATACTATTTAAAATGACAAAAAAGTTAAATTTGAGGTAAATTTATTTAAATAATGAAATTTTCAAATTTATTCATTATTGTTGATGGGCGAGCCACTCGAGGTAAATCAGAGAATCAAGGGGTCGCCTCTGCCATGCTGGAGCTCGCCCAGGGCTCGCCCATACCCTCATGAAGATCTCGCCAAGGTTCATCATAGCACAACACTCGTAGGCCACGCAAGGCGTTAGGGCTCGCCCTAGAGCTCGCCCGACCCACCGAAGCTCGCCTGTGAGCTCGCCCATGAGCTCACCTGTTAGTCAATAGGACCCCGATGGCGCGCTCTTTTTCCCTCCGTCCGGTTTATCCACAAGGGTGGTTTACGGCGAGGTTTTTAATGAGGTCCATCCAGTCTAAGGCATAGTGGTAGGACGAGGCATGATAAAGGAAGCAGTGTGAGAGACCAAGACGAGGGTAAGGAACCCTCGTCAACACCGGAAGCCACATAGGCTCATAAGGTGCCGTCTCACACTCACACTCCTATAAATAAGGCCTCTCTTGTACTATTCACACAATTCTGAAAATCAATACAGTGCCTACTACAATATTTCTCTCTCTAAACTCTCTTCTCTCCCTCCCCAAGAACATAAAATCATAAGATTATTGTTTGGTAGAATTAATTCGTCGTAAAGCCACATAAACGAACACAATCAGTGAATTCTATCAACAATTTGGCGCTAGAAGGAGGGTCCTTGAACCTGAAAAATTAAAAATCTCAAGAACGAAAAAGTTAGGGTTTGGTTGAAGGTTTGAAGATTTGAAGGTGTTCTTGATAAAACCCAAGAACACTTGAAGATACACATACATCTTCATCCCTTGAACGAAGAACCCAGATTTCCGGACAAAAACCCAAGTTTTTGGATTTCACGAGATCTGCCCGGAACAAGTTTTCAAACGCGCGCGTGCACACGAATAAATCGAATCTTGGATAATTCGTCAACACGCGAGGCTATACGAAAACTCGCACGGCTCCACCTAAGCTGGACAACCACCGCACCGGTGACCTCCACCACTCCGGCGACCTCCCCCCATCTCGGCGACCTACAGTAAGCTACCCCCTCCAAAACCCAAAAATGGCTAACACTCGAGCCGCCAAGGGACAGGCCTCCGCCGCTGCGGGAAGGTCTAAAGGGGGCGATCAAAACCAGGCCGAGGTGGAGACCTCACGCCAGGTGGTGGAGACCTCACAACCACCTCCCCAGAAGAGCACCACAGCTCCGCGACCTCTGCGAGTTGCGGTGACCCAGGAGGACTTGGCCCCGCTCTGAGGGACCTGGTCAGCAATCCTAACGAGCTCCAACGCACCATCGCGACCTTACAAAGGTTGCAGCAGCGACAGCAGGACAAGCTCGCCCTAGTACCCAGGCAAGCTCCAGCCGCCAAAACCCGGGACCAGACCAGGCCCACTCAGGGCACCCAAACCAGAGGGGACTACAGCGTACTCCCCACCGAGCAGGAGGTGAGCTCGGCACAGGCTCGCCAGTTCAGGGAGAGAACCGGCAAGGCCAAAATGGTGGAGGAGGGTCCTGCTCCCTACACTGGAAGGGAGTCCGCCTACACCGGGGCATCTGGCACCCACCAGTCACAATCCCAAAGGAGGGAAGTCCTCCAAGGCCGCCTGGGCCCAAGATACGAAGAGAATGAGCGTACGGCGGCCCCAGCTGTGTCCCATGGGGACTCCGATCAGCAGCCGCGCAGATCAGCCGACGAAAGGCTGAGGAGACCCGTCACTGACCGACTGGGCCCCCACGGCGGACGCCAATTCCAGCCCACCACTGAGAGGTCACCCCAGAGTGAGGCACCTCGGGGACGTGCATCCGCGAGACGCACGACCTTTGAGTACCCTCCGCTGGAGGTGACCCGAGATGACGAGCTGGCCTCACTGAAAAAGGCCGTTGAAATGCTACAAGCACAAGTAGCAGCCAAGTCTGGCGGACCTGACGCCACGGCTCTCCCCACCTCTCCATTGGCACCTGCCATCCTCCGCGCACCGGTCCAGAAGAAAATTCAATTCCCGGTGATGTCCGCATACGAGGGCGAATCGGACCCGAAAGTTCACCTGGCCAATTACGCGGACTTCATGATTTAGGTCGGTGCCACCGACTCCACCCAGTGCCGGAACTTCCCGCTGACCCTAGGGGATCGAGCTCACCTCTGGTTCTCTTCACTGGCCCCGGGGTCAATCTGCTCGTTCGGCCAACTCTCACGGGAATTCCTGGCCCACTTCTCTGGGTTCAGATCCTACCTTACCCAGAAGCACCGACTCGCCAACATCCACCAAGGCGAGAGCGAGACCGACCAGCAGTACCTGGAAAGGTTCGACAAAATCCTGCTGGAAGGCGAGCCGGTGAGTGAAGACACCAAGGTCGTCGCAGCGATGGCCGGACTCAGGAGGGGTACCGACCTCTGGAAAGAGATGCACCTCGCATGTCCCAACACTTACAGTGAATTCTGTCACAAGGCGGGGGTGTTCACGGCTATGCAGGAGGCACTACTGAAAGAAGTTAGTGCCCACGAGGAAAGGAAGCCCCACGGGAAGAAGTCCGGGGGCGCCTACAAAGCTCCCCGGAACTTAAAAGCCTTTGGCGAGGGAGATGAGCTCAAAGAAAAGCTCAACCAGGTCCTCACTGTCTCCGTTGACCACGTCTTCAATGCCGTCAAAGGCAAGGCCATGCTGGAAGAGCCGAGGCGAATCCGCCAGGACCGCACAAAGCTCAATCCCAACAAATTCTGTGCCTACCATCAGGTCATCGGCCACTTCACCAGCGAGTGCCGAGACCTCCTCAAGCAACTCTGGAAATTTTACGAGGAGGGGAAATTGGTCGAGTTCGTGAAGAAGGCCCCAGCTAAGAGACCGAGGTTCGAGAGGAGGGCTACCTCCGATGACGAGGAGGAGGAAGCAGACCAACCTGGTCCCCGTCACAGACGGAGGGCACCTCCCCAACCTCAGCAAAACATGGAGCCTACTCGGGAACTCTTGGTTCTTGAGGAGGAAATCGGAGCTGCAGGAGGTCTCCAGGACGGGGGATCCTCCATATCCAGGAGAAAGAGGAAGGCCAAAATCCCGGCCATAAACCAAGTCCAGGAAGGCAGCTCCGGCCCCAGGTCCATCTCACAGCTTGTTGACGAACTGACATTTTCTTCAGAGGACCTGGAGGGGGTACTGATGCCCCACAACGACTCGTTGGTGATAACTGCCAACATCATGAACGTCCGAGTTCACAGACTACTTGTGGACACCGGCGCATTCACCAACATTCTCTTCAAATCCACCTTGGATGCCTTAGGTGATTTTGAGTCGTATCTGGAGCCTAGCAATGCTAGGATAGTGGGGTTCGGAGAAGTTGTAACCGTCCCCCTAGGTAGTGTTAGGTTGAGCTTCCAGCTTGTATCGGCTGAGGACCCCGAAAGGAGACTGACTAGGCTCATAGATTTCCTAGTTGTCGACCAGCAGTCCTCCTACAACGAGTTCCTTGGCCGCCCTTTTATTAATGAATTCAAAGCGGCGTGTTCGACCTACTACTACTGTTTAAAATTCTCAACTCCAAAAGGTGCCGGAACTATAAAAGGTGACCAGAAAAAGGCCCGAGAGTGTTTACTCCAAATCAAAGATGGCCGGGTCAAGAAGTCTGTTACACAAGTCCACATCCTCGAAGAGGACGTACAGATTCCTGTAGACGAGCCAAACATCCTAGACGTCATCTCGGTCGAAACTGAGATGATGGAGGTAGCCGATTTGTCAGAAATCAACCAAGGCACTGGACCTGTGCAAGACACACAACCGACACCAATGGAGGACTTGGAAGAAACCCAAGTGTTGAGACCTGCGCAGGGGTCGGTACCTGCGCAGGGACAGCAACCTACTCCCATGGAGGTAGCTGATGAGGCCCAAGGTGGGGGACCTGCGGGAGGTCAAGAACCAACACCAATGGACGTTGACCCGTCTCCCCAAGTCACCACACCATCCCAAGCTGACAGACCACCGGAGGTGTTCACAGCTGACGAGCTCGCCCAAGCTGAGAGCCAACCCGATGACCTCGAACCGCGCATAGGCCACGAGCCTGCACAGATGTCACAAGGGGAGTGGGACGAGTTCATCAGCGACCCGAGGTGGAAAAGTCAAAAGAGAAAAGCAACCCCCATGGAAGAGTTGACGGCACTCCCGATGGACCCAGAAAAGGACTTAGAACTTTTCATCGGTTCTGAGTTACCTGAACCGTACCGGTCGAGGATGGAGCTGTTCTTAATGACCAACCTGGACGTGTTTGCCTGGTCTCAAGAAGACATGACGGGAATCCCGTTAGGACATGCTTGCCACAGACTTAACATAGACCCGACAAGGAGACCTGTACTCCAAAAGCGGAGGAAGTATGGACCAGACAAGTACGCAGCTCTAACAGTCGAGGTGGAGAAGTTGTTAGACAACAAGCTCATCAAGGAAGCTTTGTGTCCGCAGTGGGTCACGAACCCCATCCTGGTGAAGAAACACAATGGGACGTGGAGACTCTGCATTGACTTCACGGACCTGAACAAAGCATGCCCGAAGGACAACTTCCCACTACCTCACATTGACCAGCTGGTGGACAGCACTGCAGGCCATGAGATGATGACATTCATGGATGCTTTTGCGGGCTATCACCAGATAGCTCTACACCCAGATGACCAGGAACACACGGCGTTCTACACTAACAAGAACATGTATTGCTGGGAAAGGATGCCGTTCGGACTCATCAAGGCCGGAGCTACCTACCAAAGATTGGTGAACAAAATGTTTGACCAACACATTGGCGAATCCATGTAGGTGTACGTGGATGACATAGTTGTCAAGAGTTTGAGAAAGGAGGACCACCTGGACCACCTGAAACAGACTTTCGACATACTGCGCCACTACAACATGAAGTTGAACCCCAAAAAGATCAGCTTCGGCGTACACTCTGGAAAGTTCCTGGGGCACCTAGTTAGCCAGCGGGGAATTGAAGTCAACCCAACACAGGTCCAATGCATAATCGAGATGGGGATACCCGATTCCATCAAAAAAATTCAAAGACTGATTGGGTGCATGGCAGCCCTGAACAGATTCATCTCCAGGTCCGGCGACCGAAATCGCCCATTTTTTGAGGCAATTAAGGCGAACACACGAAAGTACAAAGAGGCGGCCAAAGCCAACAAGCTCCACCTCAAAAACCACTTCGTCTGGACAAATGAATGCCAACGAGCCTTCGAAGATATCAAAACATACCTGGAGGATACACAGGTTCTGTCGAAGCCAATACCTGGAGAGAAGTTGTATCTGTACCTAGCCGCGTCGGAGGTGGCCATCAGCTCCGTCCTGGTCCGAGAAGAGGCAAAAACACACCTACCAGTGTACTACGTGAGCCAAGTCTTACATGAAGCTGAGTTGCGGTACACCCCAACAGAGAAGCTGGCTTATGCACTGGTGATGAGTGTTAGAAAATTGATGCCTTACTTCTTTGACCATCCAGTAGAGGTGCTGACAACGTTCCCACTGCGTCAAATACTACAGCGCCCAGACACTGCCGGACGCCTGCTGAAATGGTCACTGGAGATCAGCCAATACGATATAACCTACACACCCCGAACAGCGATCAAGGGACAAGCACTTGCCGACTTCATCGTCGAGCTAACTTTCCCACAAGATCCGACGAGGGGGCGTATAGCTCCGTGGCATCTCTACGTGGACGGATCATCAACTAGCATGGCAGCAGGCACCGGCGTGGTCCTGATCAGCCCAGACAGACAAGTCTTCACCTCCGCAATTCGGTTCGACTTTCGAGCAACCAACAATGAGGCGGAGTATGAAGCGTTGATAGCAGGACTTAGGCTATCATTAGCTGTGGGGGCAACCAATCTTCAAGTTTTCGGAGATTCCCAGCTAATAATATCCCAAGTCCGGGGGGAATATGAGGCAAAAGACCAGCAGATGATGACCTACCAGAAAATAGCCGCGCATCTGATCTCGATGTTTACACAAGTTTACATCAATCAGATACCGCGGCTAGAGAACACACAAGCAGATGCTCTAGCCCGGCTAGCTACTAGCAACGGCGAAGCTGAATTCACGGAGGTTGTGATCACCACACTGAAAAACCCCTCGACGTCCGATTACAAGATAAATCAAACCTCGAGCGGGGGGCAGGAGGACAGTGAAGGTGGTGAAGATTGGTGCACTCCAATCCAGAAATACCTAACAGACGGAACAACCCCCGTGGACACCTGGGAAGCTAGCCGATTAGTAAAGCAAGCTGCCAGATATACACTGCTGGACGGTCAGCTCTATAAACGTGGATTCTCTCTACTCCTACTCAAATGCCTAACTAGGAAGCAGGGGTCCGAAGTGTTAGAAGAAATTCATGAAGGGATTTGTAGGAGTCACGCTGGGGGGCAAGCATTGGCATATAAGACGATCAGACAGGGCTACTACTGGCCCACTCTTCGCAAAGATGCCATCAGCTTCGCTCGAAGGTGCCGAAAGTGCTAACTTTTCGCACCTAACATCCACTCCCCAGCCAACCAGCTTAAGTCGGTTTTCAGCCCGTGGCCTTTCGCGAAATGGGGCTGTGTAGAGGCGGTGTAAAGTTTGTTGTCGTAGCAGTAGACTACTACACTAAGTGGGCTGAGGCCGAAGCTCTCACCACCATAACCCAAGAAAGGATGATCGACTTCATTTGGAAAAACCTGATCTGCAGGTTTCGACTCCCGCAGTCGGTCATCACTGATAATGGAAGGCAGTTCGACGGACAGAAGTTGAGGGACTTCTGCAGTTCATGGAACATCAAGAAGCACTACTCAACTCCGTATCACCCCCAGTCGAACGGCCAAGTCGAGGCGGTGAACAAGATCCTGAAACACATTTTGAAGCTCCGCCTCGAAGAAAAGAAGGGGAGCTGGGCAGACAAACTCCCGGAGGTCCTATGGTCCTATAGAACTTCCTATAGGGCCAGCACCGGGGAGACCCCGTTTGCCCTAGCCTTCGGGACCGAAGCCGTAGTCCCGGTAGAAGTCCAAAACAAAACTTGGAAGGTGGTGGGGTATGATGAAGAAAAGAATGATGAAGTCTTGGCAGTAGAAAAAGATCTGATCGAAGAGACCAGAGCTTCGTCAGAAATGAAAAACGCCACCTACAAGCGCAGAGCGGAAAAATATTACAACTCTCAGGTCCGAGACCGAAAGTTCAAGGTCGGAGACCTGGTGTTGAAAAAGAAATTGATGGCCCCACCAGGTGTATTTGGTTCAAATTGGGAAGGACCATTCCGGGTCACTGCAGCCTGGCCGAACGGTACCTATGATCTAGAAGACGCAGAAGGCAAAGCTTCGTCATACACCTGGAGCTCGGCACATCTAAAAAAGTTCTACCAATAGACTAGAATCCTGTAATAGACTAGTCGAAGGTTTGCATCAGAAATGTCGATGGCAACCGATGTAAATTACACCGCTATGAAAAGTCCAAAAAAAATTCAGAAAAATTCCCCAAGTGTTTGGACCTGTGCAGCTCTCCAACCAGACGAGCTGCACCAGGTCACCCACTGCTCCAGACAGCTCGCCGAGCCCAGCTCTCCCACATGCTCAAAAATCCTCAATGCGCAAGGACCAAGGTCCCAAACGTTGTAATTAAATAGCTCGAAGGCAAAGGCCAAAGTGCCCAAGGTCGCGAAGGTACCCTCCTTAAAGGGTTGCTAAGCACCTACTGCCATAAATTAGAAAAATTCGAGAAAAAGACGAAAAAACATCCAAGGCAAGGTTCATGAAACCCAATGGCCCAACGTGAATCAATCGAAGTGCAGTTCGCAGCCCTAAGTGGTCTAAGACGAGCAATTCGCGGCCCTAAGTGGTGTAAGACGAAGAATACGCACTCTAGAAAATAGAGGCACAATTCGTAGTCGAAAGTGACGTAAAACGAATGATTCACTTCTCAAAGTAGAATAAGACGAACAATTATGTGCCAAGAAAATAAACAAGAACGAGCTATTTAGGAAATTATAACGTAAAAGTGCATATGTATATAAACGAGAAGAGTTGGATAAAAAATGCTCGACTTATATTCAAAAGATACTTAAGAGATTTTCAAGCCAAAAATATGCTTGAAAAAATCCTAAGTATGAGTAGTTGTGCTGGCCACAAAGGCCGACCAGCTGGCCATCTTTGAACTACAAAAAGCTCCTTCTGGGCGAGCTGTATGTGCCCGGCGAGCTGCATCTACTTGAAGCAAAAATAAAGGCTACAAAAATGGAGCTCCTTCTGGGCGAGCTCCGCAACCCGGCGACCTATCGTAACTTGGAAAATAAAAACTAAACTAAGAAAGCAATAGTAAAGAAGGCCTAGGGCACGGGGTCGGTGACCTCTGGAATAGGGGCGACCTGGCGGATGGGCATGGCAAGCTCGGCATCAGAAGTGATGTTCCCGGAGAGTCCGCTTGTGCCGAGCTCGCTGATGTTTATCATCGCATCCCCGCAGACCTCCTGCATCTGCTCCATTATCGGCGGGGCCTCGCCTCCAGCATCTCCCTCAGCACCTTCAGTCTCTTGGGCAAGATCGGCAGTCAAGACCTGCTTAGTCTGGATAATGTTGATCCCGTAGCCCGCGAGGTCTCCAATGTTCAGCTCCGTGCCAGGGGGGATCGAGGACTTCTCCAGGCAATCCTCAAACTCGCTGACGAGGGCTTCCCACTCACTGTCATTATTAATCCGCGCCTATTGGAAGGAGCGGATTACCTCAGCGAAGCAGAGCACGAAGTCCTTGTCAGTAGCGACCACCTCGGCGAGCTCAAGTGCCTCTGGAGTGATGGCGGTGTCAGAACGACTCTTGAGCTCGGCGATCTCCAGAGCTTTGGCAGCAACCTCTTCCCGCAGCTTCCGGCACTCCTCCGAGTTCCCTCGGCTCTGATCACGGAGGAGCCCTACCTCAACCCGGGTCAGGGCGAGCTCCTCTTCCCGAGCAGCAAGTGTCCGGCGAGCTTCATCCAGCTCGGCCTGTTGTTGGCGGAGGTCGGCCTGAAGTTTTTCTGCTTTTCTAATAGCAAACCGCTCCGCCTCCAGTGAGGCCTTTGCCTTGGTCTCTGCCCTCGCCAGCTCCTCGAGGGCCTTTTTTCGCTCGTCGCCCACCTTGGTCAGCACCCTCTTCGCATCAAGGCGAGCTCTATCAGCAGTGGCGACATCATCGCCGACGAGCTAGGCCGCCGCCATTGCCGCACAGGCATAGTGCATCACCAGCCTCGCCTTGTCGGTAGGCTTCTGCCTCTCGATCATGCCGAGCTCTGAGGCGGAGAGGTACTTAGGGGCCTCAGTAAAAACCCGGCGAGCCGCCCCATCAGGAAGGTCCCTCGATGAGCTCAGGGCCCTACACCGCTCAGCGATATGGAGAGATTCAGGTCGCTGCGGGAACTCGGCGGGAGTATACCTACACAATACTCAAATCAGTTAGCAAAAATCATAGAAGTTACAAAGGCTTCCAACTTCAAAGAGGTCGCCCACTTACCCAAACCTATCGGGGTTGAGCCCAAGCAGGGTATCATCCCGAATAGGGACCCCGTAGGGAGGCGGCGAGGGCGCACTCTGAGGAGTTGGGGGCGCCTGAGAAGATTGGACAGCAAGGGCTCGCCCTGACCCTGCTGGGGTTGATCCGGAGCCGCCCTCGGCCCTAACTCGTTTGGTGGGGCGAGCTTCTTCCTCACTCACCCGCGAGCCATCCCCCCGGTGGAGAGCTCGCCTCGTCTGCTGGGGCGGAGGGGGTTGGGTACCCCTTTCTGAATCCGAGCCTCGGCCCACTCCCTTCTTGGTGGCGGTAACCTTCTCCTTTGTTTGGGGAGGCGCCGAGGTCCTTTGTGAACCCGAGCCCCCGGCCTTATCAGCGGCCTTGGCGATCTCGAGCTTTTTTGTGGCGTCCAGGACCACCCCCGAAGGGATACCTTCCCTCCCTGTGCGAGGCTTGCCCATCCTGAGCTGCCGAGCTAGAAAATAGTATGCTTCAGGAACTTTAACAGGTGGGAGCTCGGCAGTAGGACCTACACCTGCACAAGATGATCAAGTAGGTCAGGCGACCTCAATATACGGAGCAGCGACCTGGCAGAACTTCAAAATGGAGAAGTGCAAAACCTTGAGCAGCGAGGTGGTGTGGTGAAGTGATGAGGCCGGCGAGCCTGCGGCAGTGGTGTTGGCACAAGTGTTCGATCTCACGATCCTTCTTCTCCCTCAAGCAACACACCGTCCGCACAAACTCGAAGCCAATCGAAACCTCCGGTTTCCCACGGCTCGACTTGTGGCGCTTCAAACCTGCAAAAAGATAGATTAGATCAGTAATCTAATCCAACGCACACACACTAAGGTATGCCACCTACAGCTCGCCTCCCCGTATGTCTCTGGAGTAGGGATACGCCCTCCACGACCATCAGAAGCTTGCCAATCCCCCCGATAAAGAAGAACTGCTCCTTCCAATCCCGGATTTTGTTGGGGAGGTCGCCTAAAAATTTACCCCCCGGGCGAGCTTGGAAAGAATAATATCCCTTCCCCTCCCTCACCTGTCTGATCACGATGAAGAGCTCGTTAATCTCCGCCGTACTCAGCCGATTTTCATAGCCCTCGAGGCCAAAGACGGTCAGGGCTGCCAACAGATTGCTCCATGCATTCGGAGTAAGTTGGGTAATGGCGAGGCCCGTGTCCGCCAAAAATTGCCCAATGATGGGGTGGAGGGGAAGGGTGAGCCCCGCCTTCAAGGTGTGATAATTCATTGCTGTGAGCCCGGCGGGGGGGAGGTCGGCTCGTTCTTTCTCCTCAGCGGGATACATAAAAATGTCCAGCGGGATACGGAACCGCCTCCGAATATCCGGAAGGGCGAACTCGCTCATGATGCTCTCCACCCCGTTGGCCTTAAGGTCGGACTTGCCAGCGGCTTTTCGAATTGGAGCTCGCCGGGGTAGGGGGAAGCTCGCCCCTTGGGTTCTCACGTATTCGCCCCAGTCGAACTCGTTCACGACCTCGGCAGAGATTTGATGTTCAGGGAGCTTGGGAAAGGGAAAGTCGATGAAATGGAGGTATTCATAAGTGACCTCCGTCCCCATATCCTCGCCGACCTCTTCGTCGACCTCGCGGGCCAGCTCGCCAGCAAGGTCGCCAGGCCCAACCTCGGCGACCTCCTCCCGGGCCTCAATCTCGGCGGCCTCCTCTTCAACGGGGGTCGCGGCTCCTCCGTGAGCTCGCTCTGAGTAATCCCAGAGCTCGCGGAGGGGCGATTCCTCACCGGAACTAGTAGCTTGCTCGCTGGAGTCAGAGCGAACTTACCCCAAGAGCTCGCTACTGTCCGGGAAGGTTTCAGAGCTCGCCCCAGAGCTCGAAGAGAGGACCACATGTGCTACTCGGGGGTTTGGAAGGTCATCGGTCATTTGTCCTTTGCCCAGATCACGATGCGGGGGGGTACGACTTGAAGAGTTCTCAGACATAATGTAGGCGTTCGGAAGCAAGGAACAAGGAAGAAGAGAAGGGAGAAATCCAGACTTCTACCTTGGGAGACGTTCGGAGACGCGTCTGAAGCAGAAGGGTGATCGCCAGAAATATGCTCTGAGAGGTGAGAAAGCAAAAGTGAGGAAATTCCTCATTTCCGCCTATTTATAGACGCTGGGCGCAAGCTCAAAATTCCCGGAAGATCAGGGACCTTTTTGCAAAGAATTTGAAAAGTTATTATTATGGGCGCGGGAAACGACACTGAGGGAGACGCATGCGACATCTCGAATTCCATCCACAGGAGAGCTCGCCCGAGAGTCATATGCCAGCTCGCCCACACATGCCATGAGCCATGATGAAGGCGAGCTGGGGGGTAATTGTTGATTGGCGAGCCACTCGAGGTAAATCAGAGAATCAAGGGGTCGCCTCTGCCATGCTGGAGCTCGCCCAGGGCTCGCCCATACCCTCGTGAAGATCTCGCCAAGGTTCATCATCGCACAACACTCGTAGGCCACGCAAGGTGTTAGGGCTCGCCCTAGAGCTCGCCCGACCCACCGAAGCTCGCCTGTGAGCTCGCCCATGAGCTCACCTGTTAGTCAATAGGACCCCGATGGCGCGCTCTTTTTCCCTCCGTCCGGTTTATCCACAAGGGTGGTTTACGGCGAGGTTTTTAATGAGATCCATCCAGTCTAAGGCATAGTGGTAGGACGAGGCATGATAAAGGAAGCAGTGTGAGAGACCAAGACGAGGGTAAGGAACCCTCGTCAACACCGGAAGCCACATAGGCTCGTAAGGTACCGTCTCACACTCACACTCCTATAAATAAGACATTTCTTGTACTATTCACACAATTCTGAAAATCAATACAGTGCCTACTACAATATTTCTCTCTCTAAACTCTCTTCTCTCCCTCCCCAAGAACATAAAATCATAAGATTATTGTTTGGTAGAATTAATCCATCGTAAAGCCACATAAACGAACACAATCAGTAAATTCTATCAACAATTATACATATATATATATATATATATAATGAAAACTGTCATATTTGAGATATATACGTGGTTTATCATGACTCATCAAATATGGTTAGCACATAACTGTCATGTTCAATTTATTTAGCATTTTAAAATGAATATTTATTATTTTTTTAAAAATTGAAAGAATATATATTTTCTTCCTTATTATTTCAAAAAAAAAATTACTTATTCAAAATTTTAAATTTATTTTTACTTTTTCAAAATTCAAAAAATTGTACTTTTTAAAATTCAAACACGAGAAAGTTTCTAACTTTTTATACTTTTCTGAAAATAAAAAAATTTAAATAAAGAAAAGAAAAAAGTAATTACGAAAAAATAAAAAGGATTTATTCTAAACAATATCTTAATCACGAAAATTATAATTAAAAAAATTATCGCATTCTTTTTTTAAGATCAACTAGCATTTTTAAAAAAATCAAAAGAAAATAAAAAAAAATCAACTAGCATTTATTCTCCAAAACCTTAAACCTCAAATTCGATTTAGAATCTTCAATTCAAACCACGATTTATTGAATTGGAAATGAGAGAGAGAGAGTATGTGTGCGTGTTTTTTTTTTTTTTTTTTTACGGAAAGTATAATATGATTTAAGAAATTTACAAAAATTATATATTGGTTCCGTACAAAAAAAAATACACTACCGTGTAAATTTTTTAAATTAATTTATAAATATAATAATCTTTTTGAATCAATATATAATATAAGTGACCCTTTTTGGACGATGGTGTGGTTGGAAAACAAAAAATAGAAACAAAAACGTGCTTTAAGGGAGTTGACAAAAAGACTAAAATATCCTTAATTAGTAAACTCATGATTGTGTATGGAGATATTTCAGTAGAGTATTCTAAACGCAATTAGTCTACATTATTGGCAATCTATGTTGCACGAATTCTTTAAAATTTGCAAGTATGCAGTGTCGGATACGCGGGAATATGGGTGCGGGTGCGATTCGCGTCCGATTCGCACCCGATACGTTACGTGGCGTATCCAAATATTTTTTAATTTTTTTCGAGCGGATATGCGTATCCGATTTTATAGCAATTTTTTAAAAAAAATTAGGATTTTTTTTATAAAATTTTAAAATTTATTATTAAAATATAAAATATAAGTATATAATATATAATATAAGTATATAATATAATATATAAGTATAACTTAATATTTAATTTATAAGTAATAAAGGTAAAATATCAAACTAAACTAAAGAATACAAATTGTTTAAATTAAAATTTTTATTATAATTTATGTAAATTGATAGTATTTAATTTTAATTGTTGTTTTGTAATATGTTTGATGAATTTTCTTTATATTTTTAATTAATTACAAGTTATTATATATATATATATATATATATTAAAATTTAATATAAAATAGATGTATCCTTGACGAATCATATCCTACAATTTTAAAAAATAATATATCCCTGCACCCGTATTGTATTGCATCCGCACCCGCGCTCGTAGATGGCAATAAAAGGTTTTATATGGCGTGATGGAACGAAATTAATTAAGTTTGGCATCGAAGTATAAAATTATGCGACGTGCATGTAATTAAACTGCAATAGATCTGCTTGCTAAATGGGAGTTAAATTTATAAGTAAACTACTTAGCTTATACCCATATTTTGTGATTACTCCATCAGTTCATGAATCTTTTTTCCATTTCATTGTGGTCACAAGATTTAATATAAAGTAGTATTATATTGAAATAATAGATAAAGTAAAGAAAAAATAAAAATATTGTGGGACCCAAAATTTTATTGTGAATGTGAGTGTTTTCAAATAAAAAAATGAGAAAAAATTTTGTGGACAAACAAAAAAGAAAAGTGAGAAATAATTTAATGGACAGTTGGAGTAATACTCCCTCCGTCCCAGAGCAATTTGCTAGATAGGATGGGCACACAAATTAAGAATAAAATAGAATAAAGTAAAAAAAATAGTATTTTGAGGGTTAATTTGGTAAAATTTTATGTAAAAAGTGAAAAATTAGTTGGATTAAGTGTAATGTGGGCCCAAAAAGTGAAAAAGTAATGACATTTTGTGTAAATATGTAGATATTGTGAGGGAGAAGTTTATAAAAGAATTTCTTTTTTTTTTGGTCTGCAAGTTCCTTTGGGACGTCCCAAAAAAAAACTTGCAAGTTTTTCTAGGATGGAGGGAGTATATTTTTCTCTGATAAATTGAAATTTATTGACAATGAAGAGACATAATTTCGAAAGGAAAAAGTAAAACACGCAAACAAATTTATTTAAGAGTAATAACCGCTCTATCAACATACAAAATAAAAAATGAGAATAATAATTAAAATTTAAGACATGATTTAAAAAAAATTATATAAAAATTGACTTTTTTATGTGTATATATAGGCTAAATAAATATGACATAAATATTATGAATATTGTAAAAGTGAAATTTATGAAAAAATATTTATTTTTTGAGTCATGAAAATATTGTGGGATGGATGTGGTATTAATAATGCTTTGGAAAAAGAAATCTACTACAAATTATATTTTAATTAAACTATAGAATAATTAATGAAAACTTATAAAATAGTTTAGAAAATAATACTAATTATAAATTTGTCCTGTTAAAATATATTTTCTTTTTTATATAAAAATATTATATATTTACATAAATATTTTTATCAATTTATAAATATTATCATTTTTTTTAAAATTAATATATAAATCCATTAATTAATTGAGTGTGTGATTGTCCAAAAAGTGATGTAATTAAGTGTGTGCAAGTACGTCATGTTACCTACCATTCATCATTCCAGAGTTGGATTCCCTCCATTTAATATTTCATCTATTTCCTCCATTCAGTGTAAATGTAATCATTATCATGGATATAGATGCATAATTAAAATAATTATGATGTCATCATTATCATGATAATGATGACATTTACACTGAAGGGAGGAAATTGAGGAAATATTAAATATTGGGGATCCAAATCCATCATTCCATGATTTAAAAATATTCCCATTTTCAATTAACAATTATGTATATATCAAATTATCAATGATATGATAATTGTATGTTGTGGGCTTGTGGCTCCTACCTTATCCATTGAACATGCATTTCCTTACCTAATTATTAGACGATCATGTGTAGAGTTGAGGCAAGTATTTGGAGTTGCAATGATGCATATTACTTAGTTTGAGTTTTGGTATGGTAATATATTCAACTGTATATTACGGGTAATTCTCCTACTTATATACGAATGAATTTTTATTTTAAACTAAAAAAAATGGGTGCAAGCTTATTAATTCCAATATCTTAAAAAACTTTTGTTTCATCTAAAAATATGTGCTTATATAAAAGTTTAAAATTAATTTATTTGTATAGTTTTCACATAAACCAATATCATATGGTGAAGTGGTATGATATTAATAAATGTATTTTCTCTATTTTTTATAAACTTTTCATTTTACCATTTTGTCTATCCTTCAAAAAAAAAAAATTCACTAACTTTTTTGACATTTTGCAATTCACTTTTTATTTTTTATTATTTTTTG
The DNA here is from genome assembly GCA_026898435.1 of Prunella vulgaris. Classification (NCBI taxonomy): domain Eukaryota; kingdom Viridiplantae; phylum Streptophyta; class Magnoliopsida; order Lamiales; family Lamiaceae; genus Prunella; species Prunella vulgaris. The sequence goes on along the minus strand of JAPKLY010000073.1, from coordinate 737,341 downwards.
CACTTTTCTCAGTACCTTTTAACTTTTTTCATCACATACAATACCTATTATTTTAACATGACTTGTCTTAATTTATGTGTTGAAAAGCAACAAAAAGTTTATATCGAGGCGAATGGAGTATATAATAGTATTAATAATTGCATATAATAGTATCAGTTTTATATTATAAATAAATTTAAAAAAAAAAAAACCTTGGACGAAAAGATGTGTGTAATGTAAGATGGATCGAAATTTAATAACACCTCTTTGGTATCATCGTATATGTATGGTTGGCAACTTGGCATATGTTCCCATCTAATCTATTACCTCTTGCATCTGGTGGTCCAGAAGCCTCATAAACATACATCACCAAAATTTTACCCAATATATATATCACTTCCATATAATAAAATTCACATCTTACGCAAGACCTTCCCTAAAACTTTATGTTTCAATACACAAAAATAAATCCTATTATTTATCATGATAACTATCTATGATTTCTTTTAATATTAATGGTTGACAAATGCTTATGTTAATATAAAATTTATAAATAGTACTCCCTCCGTCCCATAATTATTTTCACACTTTCCTTTTTTATCCGTCCCACAATTGTTTTCACACCCTATAAATGAAAACTATTACTTTAACTTTATCCTCACAATCCAACTAATCTCATTATTTTAATAATATAACTTTATACAACACTTTACTTTTCTTAAAAGTTGTGTCATCCCAGAGGTGAAAACACCTCTGGGACGGAGGGAGTAGGAGTTATTTTTTTTCTTCTCTAGTTATAGTTATCTTGATTTAAAATAAATAAATAAATAAAAATTGTGAAAAATTATTCATAATAATTGAAGGTTTGATCCTACGATAAAAAATTGGAATGAAACGTCCGAGTAAAACAATGATTTTAGATAATAGAAGAACATCAAAGATACGAACAAGAAGATCAATTTGATACCACATATACATATTAAATTGCTCAAGTCACGAAGGGAATAATCTCAATATTATTTAACAAAATCAATTAACCCTAATAATCAATGTTCATAGGATTAAATATTAGTAGAATATCCAATTAAAATATAAGAAAGTCTAACAGTGTTGGGCCTAATAAATAAAGTATAAAATAAAAGCAATAAATAATTAAATTCATTGTTAGTGGTCGTTTATGATGATGAAATCTGTGTGGCTGGAAAGGGTGGTGACCAAACAATAATCAAGAAATAAATGGTGAAGCTAGAAATGAATGCTCTTGAATGCTTGAACTACTAAAACTTTATATATTCAATGTGTGTATTCTCTTTATTTAATGCCTTCATTGGAGGTTCTATTTATAGTCACATTATCTTTGTTTAACTAACATTAGGTTATTAGACCTATGCTCTAAGCTATTGGCGGTTGTGCCAGATCTCTGTATCAAATCCTCTTTTGCTAAGTGGTATCTAGTTGACCTCAGTATATTTAACTCTTGTTATAGTTAACTTGAGACTGTCACATCTTCTTTGTGTGGAAGATTTTATCTTTATTCTACACTGATCCTTTGGCAATACTTATGTCGAGGGCGGGCAGAGAGTGCAGCCAATGTTATGTCCGCTTGACATCTGATCGACCAAGTCTCTGCTTGCTTATCTAGGTTTGTCTTATCGGGGAAGATCTGTGCGATGCTCGTCTTCTCTGTGGACCAAGATGTCTGTATCCCGCTTCATGTCAGGCCCAAGTTTTCTCCTTCGTTGTCTCTCTTCCTCCTTATTCTAGTCGCTCACCAGATGTCATGTGGCACGGTTGGAATCTGGTACAATAATAGTCTTACAATTCGGGTATGAGCTCGTTTCTCGCACTCAGACTGAAATTCTTTGATTGTTGGAACGTGACATTCCGTATTCTAAGATGACCCTTCATTTTTTATAACAATGATGCTCCAGATGCTTGCGTGTGTCAGGTGTCATTTGAACTAACCAATGCAAGGGTTGCGTGACACGTGTTTTCCAACACTTACTTCTCAAGTATAAGAAGTTCGTGTAGTACTATTAAGTGCCCGGTTAAATTATCAATCCCATGGAATTAGTGGCAAGTGAATCCCTAATGTTATACGTCGGTGCTTAATTGTAGTGTAAATTATCTTGTTCCCAATTAACTAAGAGTAACAATCTAAATATAAAAGGATTAACTAGATATAAGCAATTAAAAAAGAACTCAAGAAATTACTAAAATAACCAACTAGAAATAACAAGCAAGTAGAAATCAACAAAGATAACAAGATGAGAAAGATGTGTTCGAGTGTTTTTCCTTACGGGATAATCGATTAACGGGTCGACAAGTTCGTTTATCCCTCATATTGGTCAAAGATAGGAGCAATCACGTAAAATAACACATTAAACCGTATTGGATAAGCCTATGCATAACGCGTCAATTAAGCATGTATATTGTTATAGGAATAGTTCATCCTTTGCAACCCGGGTAATCACACGAGCCTAAGAAAATCCTAGCGTGTTTTTCCACTTGTATACTAAGATGTCCCACATTTTGTCCCCTCACTAATTACCTAAATATTAATTCAAGCAATTAATGTATATTAATGAATTTTCTAATGTAATTATCAACTCTCGTTGCGATAACACAATATACACTCAATCACCTAATTAAACTCACACACATACGAAATAAAATGTCTATCCAACTCTCGTTACAACAAATAATCAACTCATATGAATTAAAAGAGCAAAATCATGCAATCGATCTAACAATCTTCATTAATATAATCATCTAACCTTCAATTAGGATAAAATCACAAAATCACCCATTAATCAACCACCCACATAATTCCAAACACCACAAATTTAGCCAACAATCATCATGATAAACACAAGTAATTCCATAACAAAACAACAATAATAAACATGGTCATAAAAAATTAAACGAACAAAATTTAATTAAAAGGTAGAATTCACCTGAATGGTATTCAAACAAATACCAACTTCAAACTCTTGCAGAAATTAAACTAAGAAAGCATTTAAATCCTACTATTTGTGAAGAGGAATGGTGATGAGAGATTTTCTCGAAAAGAAAAAATAGAGTCCCCCTTTTTCAGAACCCTACGTCCCCCTTTTATATCTCGCCAAAAGAAAAGAAAAAAAACGTTTTTTTGAATCCCCTGCGCTGAAACAAAATGCGTGTTTTTTTAAAAGTGCCAGGACGGTGGTGGCGTGCTCGGAGGCTTCTGGCAGCGCTCTTGATTCCGGCGAATTGGGTGTGGATGCGACGGCGAGGAAGACATGGGCGGCTTGTTTTGTGGAAGAGGTACAGAGGTCATGGTGGTTGTGAAAGGATTCCTCAGTTTGCTTTTCTCTCCTCTTTCTTCATTAATCATTACTCAAAATGGCATTTGGTGGATAAGAGGAATATCTCACACACTTGGTAAAAGTTTGGCCTTGGCAATTCCCACTTCCCAATGACAGTATCAATTAGCGTTTTCAATTAACCACTTTATTGGGCCTTAGCTTTTAACTAAAATTGGACCCAATATAATTCTTTGCAATTTTTACTTGCTCATTTGATTTATTTCACAAAATTAATTTGAGAGGTATTTTACTCAATAATCATGATTTTCTACAAAAAATAAATAATAAATACCTCTCACAACAATTAAGCACAAATAATTGAATTAATGTAAATAAATCTAATAAGATGGACTATTTAATAGCACAAATTTCAACCAATTAATCATACTAATCAGTGCGTATATTATCCTACCTTTTAATTGCGTAAATTCCCCTGGATAACTTTGGAGTTTAGCCCCCACTTTCCCTTTTATAAAAAAGATATTTTCACCCCATTTTTCACTTTTTACTTACCCTCCAACAATGTCACACTCACAAGGAGAAAAGGTGTATTAAAATTCATATCACACTCATAAGAAGAAAAAATGTGTCTTTCAACACTCAAAGTAAAAAATTGATACATGTCACCTCGAGATAGAATTTGGGCAGAATACACAACCAGATCAATTCACTCACAAAAAATTTAAGCTCAAATTTCACCAATTTTCAAAATTCGTGACATAATTCCTTGTCAAGACAATTCATTAATCCTATTGAGTAGTGTATAATTCTAACAATAACATCAATCTCAATGTAAGAAAATTTTAACTTCAGACTCCACATAACCTCTCAATTCCAAGTTCATCATACAAATTCCTTAGCAATTTCCAGTTCAATCCAAGCACTCGCACAAATGCAGAAACACACAACTACACTCCTTACTAAGCCAGAAAAACAAAAATAATGACACTAAAAAGTAACAGAAAAGAAAAACTCAACACAATCTCAATATCATTGTGCGGGGGTGTGTATCAAACAAGAGAAATATGAGAGGATCAAAGATAGGTAAAAATAAATAAACATTCCCCCCCTAAATAGCATCCATTCACATATATAGTGTGCTTGGTATTTTGTTGCTTTTGTTCTTTGATTTAATAATTTTTTATATTTGTTTTGATATATATGTATATATATAAAGTATTATATTAGCCATCGTCATTATTGTTACTTTACCGTTGATGTTATTTATGTTTAATTAGTATATTATATGATAAATTTGAGGACTAATAAGAGTAATCGTTAAATTAAATATAAATGCAGGGATGAAATAATAAAATTTTAAAGTACCTTTTGCCTTAAGAATAAATAATCATATATGAATCAATTTTGGGAATAAATTCAATGTATTCAATTTATAAAATACAATAAAAAAATCCTTCAAATTTAAGGTTCTTACATTCTTGAATATCAATTAATTAGTTTTAAATAGTAAAAAATCTTAAATGAACACCAATGAATTTAAATGAAATCTTTTAAAACTTTTGAACAATCCAAATTGAAACCAGTTGAGTATTTTAAAAAATTTTAAATTCCTGACTGAATACCATCAATCTTCTTTACAAGGCCAATACACCTCCATTAAAATTCATATTCTCAAATCCCTCCATCCAAATCAAATTTGAACAAAAGAAAATTCACAATTGCTACCAAAATAGACAAAAGCATGAAAATCGGATAAGATAGTTCGGGGTGAATTTATTTAAGTAGAGAAGTTTTTCAAACTAATTATTAAAATAGGGATAAAAGGTGAGCTTTTATGAAATTGAAGCCAGTCGGTAATATGACAACCGACTGGTGATGTGGCTAATTTAGGGAAATGTGCCAATCAATACGAGAGGTTGTGAGATATTTTTTTTTTCAATCTCAACAAAATTAATAGTGCATGGCAGGTTTGACTCATTATTGAATTTTTGAATGGCAGGTTTTACAGTATTAGTGGGTTGGAAACTATTAAAATTAAGAAAATCTAATTGGCTTGTTTTTAATATTACATTTTAAAATAAAATATTATTTAATATATATTGTGTTCATGAAAAGTATAATTAATTATTTGCACGTATTTTAATGTAATATATCAAAGAATATTACGAGATAGTATAAATAAAAAATATTTATTTATGATGAGAGCTAATTTAATGATCAGAATATGTAAATAATTCTAAATCAAATCTAATCTTAAACTTAAATCAAATTTAATCTTCCATGATCATTTAAATAAATAATAAACATCAATTGAAAAATATTAATCAATTAAATGTCAAGAGAAATAGTGGCACATCACTTAACAATTGCTAATATAGAAAGCCTAAATAAATAGGTGAACGTGGTAAAAGTGATTTTTTTAGGATAATTTTTCAAATGCTACTATACAAAATATAAATAAATAAGTGAATGCGGTAAAAAGTGATTATTTTAGGATAAATTTTCAATGATGGCACACATAGGAATTACGATTTTGATGGCACACAAAATAAATTATTTTACATATCTTTATTTTATTTTATGATTCAGTCAAAGTAATTGGGAAAATTATGTCACATTGTAGGAGGATTTGTTACCCGTTTTATTTATATTATTTCGTAATATCTTTTGATATATTACATTAAAATACGTGTAAATAATTAATTATACTTTTTATGGACAGAGTATATATTAATTATTAAATAATACTTTATTTTAAAATGCAATATTAAAAATAAGCTAATTAAATTTTTCTTAATTTTAATAATTTCCAACCCATTAATGCAGTAAAACATGCCATTAAAAAACTCAATAATGAGTCAAACGTGCCATGCTCAATTATTTTTGTAGAGATTGAAAAAATATATTTTTTTAATTAGCATGCTGGTGAGATATATATTTTTTATTTTAAAATGCAATATTAAAAACAAGCCAATTAGATTTTCTTAATTTTAATAGTTTCCAACCCACTAATGCATAAAATCTATCATTCAAAAATCCAATAATGAGTCAAACCTACTATGCACTATTAATTTTGTTGAAAAAAGATATATCTCACGACCTCTTGTACTGACTGACACATTTTCCCAAATTAGCCACATCATCAGTCGGTTGTCATGTTACCAACTGGCTTCAATTTCATAAAAGCCCATCTTTTATCCCTATTTTAATAATTAGTTTGAAAAACTTCTCTATTTAGATAAATTCACCATAGTTCGGACCCACCTGCAAAATTTTGCAAATTTGTCGGAAACATTTAACAAAAAGTCCATCAGATAACCAAGTGGGCTAGCTCACCTGATCATCGGGTTCCTTACTTGAGTGAGTGGTCTAAGTTCGATTAAGGGAGATATAAGGTTGGCTTGGACTTGGAGTGTGTTTGGGAGACTTGGCGAACTAACTTCTAACTACTAACAACTAACATTGAGGTATCACATATAATTTACTACCTCAACTCTATCAAGATTCTCAATTTGTCAAAAGGATTCTAAATCTTGAAAACAGAACATAAAAGAAAGGGGAATGGTATGGGATATTGGAAGCAGTTGAAAAGCCAAACGCCAGAGCTGAGAAAGAAGGGATGAAAAGGCAATCCATTAAAAGAAGCTAACCTCACATTATCCACAATAACATAGCAGCAACGCAAACAGATTGACAGACTCTACTCACAGCAGCCCCCTGCGTCTCTTGTAGTCGCTGACGGTCAAGGTCAGTGCATGTCTCCTCCCATCATTATCAGGAACTTTAACACCATAAATAGCCTCCACCATCTGTTTTCTAGCCATGTATCCAGCTTGGGCTCCTTGGGCCCCACCGAGCTTCTCAAGTGTGACCAACGAAATGGGCAATTCAAAATTATGCAGTAGGTGAGATTCAGTTCCTTGATCAACCGGAGCACTCGTATCCACCAACTTACCTGCACCGGCAGCAGCTTCCAGCGCTGCAGCTGTAGCCGCTACCCCATTCCCAATAGGCAACGCAGCAACGACTGCATCATCAATTGCAGCAGCTCCTTCTCCCCTCTTTGCCACATAATAATTCCTAGATCTTGTCCATCTTCTAGAAAAGGGATCATATCCAGCATCACCAGATTTCAAGCTGCTGTTCACTGGCTTCAATTCTGATGCATTTCTGAAATTCTCAACCCTGTTCTTTCTGTTCATTTCTGCCAGCTTAATTGCCTTAGAATCTTTTCCCTGTGCCCCGCGAGAAGCCTCCAGTTCTTTAAGCCTTGCCTTGATCCTCTCCACCTCTGAGTCTTCTTCGTTCTCCTTGGCTACTTCCAAAGCCCGCCTCAACCGATCTTTCTCTGCTGCAACATTTAAAGGCCTCCACGTGGCTGATTTTTTCTCCTGCAGCATCTGCTTCACAGTGGCCGCAGAATAGACAAATGAATTTGTTTTCTGTATGGCATCCCTCTTATCCAACACATCCTGTTTACTAGGCATGTGACCACCACTGCGCTCTACCTCCCTAACCCACTGATCAAATTCATCTCGTAAAGGAGGAGAATCGGAAATCATTGCCATCTGCCACCTGGCAGAAGAGCTTTCATTTCCCCAAACCACGTTCAGATACTTGTATGTGGTTTTGTTGTCAAGCTTGTATTGTCGATCAGGGTCTGTGGCATCAACATTTCGAACCACACATAGCCTGTAGATAGGCCCAGCCCTATTTTTGCCAATACCAACACGCACAAAACAACCAACAATCAATTCATCAAAGAAGGGCTCCATGAACCATTTAGCCAGTTTTGATCTCCGAATTGTAATTTCCTTGATGTCTTCAAATGTTGGCACCTTTGACTCAGATGATATCTTATCATCATCACTATCAGCCAGTCCACCATCACCCGAGTCTCCATCATCACTGTGGGACCCACTCTCACTCCTGCTAGGACTACTCAGAGTTGCAGCAGTGAAAGATCTCCTCTTGACAGGTGAATAACGACTGCCAGAACCTCTTGCTGCATCCCTTCTTCGTTTCACTAATTCATCCAGTGCACCTGCTCTTTCAGCTTTTGAACGCATGTTGCGAGTGTGTGATTTAGGGGGGCTTCCTTTTCTATCCAATCCTTTCCTTTTCTTTAGCTTTTCAGTCAAATCTCGATCACTTCTCTTTGTTGCACGGGCTTCTAGAATCATTTCTCGTTCAAGCTCTGTAAGTTTTGAGAGTTTTTCCCGATCATCTTCATCCTTGTACAAATCACTCCCAACAGAATCATTATCACTGTCACGCTCATCTTCATCACCTTCTTGACTACTACGGTCATCATCTCTATCTGTGGGGTCCAACCTTTTCTTGAGAGGCACTTGCGAGCCCGACGGCTTTCTATTTGAATAACCGTCTGAATCATCATTTTTTGAGTCACTTCCATCATCAGAATACGAACCTTTTCTCCTCCTCCTCTGTGGTGGAGATGAATGACGGTTCCTCGCAGGTGTAGTTGTCCTTCCTGCTGCCTCCAGAAGCAATTTCTCAAGATCCGCCATTATAAACGTATCACCTATTATGGATGCAAATAAACATTAAATATAAACTTTTTACAAGCTGATGCACCATTCACCCAACACCAGAGAAGTAATCTATAAAATCAACAAATTAAACTACAAAATTATCATGTACCTACAAATAGTGTTTCAAGTCATAGTTGACACCAGATACGTAATCTATATAACCTATAAATATATAAAAGCAGCACTACTTATACAATTGGCAGATGATTTTGCTGGCGAGTGAACAGTCACTCGCCTCAGCAGTAAAATCATGACTTGCACTTTCTACCGGAGCAAGTGAACAATCATCTTTATCTATTAAATTTTGGATTTTTTACTCTCTTTTTTTTTATAAAAATTGAGTCAGTCTCTGCAGGAGCACAACTTTCCTAAACCAATTTCAGTGACTTTTCATCTTTACAATGAATAGTATAAAAATCATAAACCCTGCTATTAAAAGTCAGGTTTTTTCCTTTTTTCCAATGGCAGAGCATCAGTGTCAAAGCAAGTTAAAGCATCAGTGTTAAAGCAAGTTGGAGGGATTGCAAAACCACTCATCAATCTAAGGTTTTTTTTTTTTAAATTATGAATTCAAACATCTGTAGGCGAATAATTTAGTATTGAGTTAGGCAAATGATAATTAGTTTTAATCTCAACAAAACTTAATGAACAATTCTTATTTACTTTCCAGGATAATGATAAAAATTATTAATATATCCCCCGAATTATGAAGTCAAATCTTCCACAGGATGAGTCAAATAAGAACTAAACCACCATATCCGACGAAATGGAAGCAATGGCGTGAAATTAACCCATCATATCCGAATCTAATTTTGTTAATTTTTTGTCCATTCACAGGGACGCCTAATTTTTAGTCACAAATCGCAAACCGTTTGCAAAAAATGTTGAGCCCACACTTGCCAAAAATAATTTTGAAACCCTAATAAAATATAATCAGATTCAATTATACCTTCAGTTGACAGCGTGTCGTGGCCGTGGACGGCAGGGGGTGCGTCGCGTGTGGCAGGAGGCGAGGCTGCGACTGTGTCTGATGTAGCGCACAGGCGTGGGCGGCGCCGGCGTGGAGGAGGGGGCGGTGCCTGGCCGCTGAAAATCCGTGGTAAGGAAGGGAACAAGAGTATAATAGATGGTACAACGTAGATAAGTGGATTTCTGAAATTTTAGGCATAAATATAGGTCTTATGGGCCATTTAATGAAATCTTGGCCCAATTTTTTTTTTTAACATATTTATTATAGAATGATGTGCAAATAAATTGTATAGGTATTTTTATAATATAAGATTACACGCTAAAAAAAGAAAGTCATAAGTGAGTGTGATCTTGAATAAATAATGTGTAGTTTATTAGCTTTTATAAACATGCATAATTTCTTAATACACATATTAAATTTTTTTGTAAAATAATAAATACAAGTTTCTTTTATATTATTTAATCAGAATTTTGTCAATTTTATTAGTCTATTAATCGTAACATCTGATGATATAAAAAACAAATTTAATTTAATAAATAAAAAGTAATTAAGAATTTGCTTAGTGAAATTCGAACATTTATCTACATTAAATAAATTATTTGAGTTTGTTGGTAGAAAAATTATTTACATTTTTTATATAAAATTTGGCAGATTATTGCTAATTCATCAATTGTAAGCCCAAGGACATATGATAATGCTTTGGCCCATTAATAATATTGGCAGCCCAACAAGTCAATAGTCTGATGGTCAACAAGCAATACGAAGGCATTGTCTCTATCACCAAGCCACAACCGAAATCACTCCAGCCCAATAACCGCCGCTACCTCTGCACTCAGCCACTGGAACTGCGCCGTTTTCGCCGCAAACTCAGTCGTCGGAATTCTGCATCCAACTGTTTGCCGACAACCGACGTCCCAGTCTCATCGCCGCTCAAGCCACCGCCTACCTCTGCACCAAACCGTCCACTGCCGAAATAAAATCCGATACCCATTTCCACCTCTCAACGCCGGTAAGAACGTCGAACCTCAAATCCACAGCCACTCTCCTCTGTTGTGACGGAATTCTATTCATGGCCGACACATAATCGACGGAAATTCGAAGCCCTTGCCGCCGAAGTTCTTGCCGTCGTTGAATTAGAAGCACCATTAAAGCTTGCCGCTGATTTGAAATCGTACCAGGATTAATGAAGCTCTACCCGAGTGGGAAAGCCTGGTCGAGCCATTTTCCTATGTCAACTCTTCCGTTATTGTGTGGTTTTTAAAAGGTATTATTATCTTTTTAATTACTTTGAGAAAGAAAGAGGAAAGTCAGAGTAGGAAAGGGCGTGCGTTTTCCTTTGAATGAATAGATTAAGAAGAGCGTTTCTTTTGCTGAGAGGGGGCATACCGAGTTATATATACAGAGAGTTGGTTATTCTTCATGGGCAGTTGAAGAGTAGGTAGTATAAGAAAGGAGGCGTGGGTTATTTGATTTTGGAAGAACAAATTATTTTTGTTTGATTACTGCTGTTGTGGACTAAGGGCTCATTTGGTTCGTAAGATAAAAGTAAAAAACGGATACGAACCAAATGAGCCCTAAAGCTAAGAGTCAGGATTTCTTTGGAGAGGATTGCTCTTTATGTTGTGAACTCATTCCCACAATTTATCGGTGATATCATTTCGTTTTCTCTTTCATTTTTCTACTGTTATTAGATTTGTTATTATCTCTGCAAGATTGTTGGTATGTACTGATGCTATTTCATTGTTAAAATAATAATGATGTTTCGAATTACTAGTACTCTGATTATGTAAATTTAGAATAAACCCTGTTAGGAATAGACCAATTCTGAGTTCACTTGAGATTGATTTCATATTGTGCTTTGTAATTTGAGATTATAGTTTAGGAATTTTGATTTTATTAATTCACATACGTACCATTAGGTGTATGGATTTGGTTGATTCAATTATATGATTTCTAGATTAAGAGTCTTATAAATTGGATTAATGTAGGGACCAGTTGAATCGATTAACTGAGGACGATAACATGATGAAACACTAAATTAATAATTAGTGAGATTTGAATAGGTTAGTTTAAGTACGTTTATGGGAAAGAATTATAATATTCAACACTCTAGGAGATTAATTTGTCTTGAAGACGAGAAGAGAATGAGGGCTCTAGATAAACTTATCCCAACTCGTCGCTGATAGATAACAATGCATTTATACTTGTCTATGAGTTAATTGCTTAATTATGTGGTGGCTCTCGATATTTGAGGTTGAACGAATTTAGGTTCTAAATTGCTCTAGACTGATAGGGAATTTCTAAAAGATCATAATTAGAGTACACTTCCTTTGCACTTTCTTTTGAAAGTTAGTTTTTTTTTATATATATATATATATTTTAGAATTAGGAAAACACTCCCCATTTGCATTTTATTTCATTAGATAGTCTATTTTACTTGGTCTCTTGCACGTACTACACTATCCCTTCCGCTTGAGGGTTTGGATTTTGTTTATTTGCAAAATATAGTTTAAGACACAATACGATGGTAGGTGGTGCATAAGTTTTCTGTAAAATTGTGGTATTTTCTAGATTTTGGGAGGCTGAATGGTGAATGTGTTTCGTTGGATAATGGACAGATAGATTATGAGACTCCCGACTGAATTTGCAGAAGTTGTTGGATTTGAGATTTGCATTTAGTGCTATTTATAATAAACTTGAGTGATTGGTGAAGGTGCTCATATATTTTTTAGAAGATGAAATCAGCGACAAAATGTGGTCCTCTGGGAAGCTTAATCAGGTACAACTCAAGAATCCAAATTTTCAATATGCAGATTTGTCCAGTTCATGTCTTCTTTGGTAGGATGATGACAAGTTGCTTTCACGCAGAGCATAGTGTAGACATGTGTACAGTTGTGGGAAACTTCAATCCACATATTAGACTAGAAGTTTTTCATTTGTAGCAAGTATAGCATGCTCAATATCTTAATTTGGAACATTTAACCTCAAAAGGCACTTCATACTTTAGAAGATCCCATGTCTTTCTTTAGGTTTGGTTATGTGTGATATGGATGAACCTGTTAATGGCAAATGTTATTTCTATGTAGTGCTATCTCCAGGAATGTCATTTATAATGCATCATTATGCTGAAGTGGAGTCCCTATCTTTCATCACTTGTATCTTCCTTGTCTTCAATCACTTCAGGTCTGAATTATAACCAAAGTAACATGCTCTTTGATATGATTAAGTGCCCGAGACTTGTCTATATAAGCTGAAGGACAATCTTTTTCCTGCACTTCTTCAAAATGACAGAAATGTTCAGCTTCACAGCATACAGACAGTTATCACAAATGTTCTTAGCTGTAATCTTCTTTCATGGTTCTGAATATATTCTTGCAATTTCCATTCATGGGAAAAACAATGCTACTCTCAAGTCTCTCCTTATCAGTTCAAACTATATTGTGGCGATGGTCTGTTCTTTACTAGAGTACTTAGTTGAAATCTTTTTCTTCCCGGGGATGAAGAATCACTGGGTAATAAGCAACACCGGCCTCTTCATGGTGGTGGTTGGTGAAACCATACGGAAGTTGGCTATAATAACAGCTGGTAAGTCCTTTAGTCATCTCATAAAGAGATATCATGAGGAAGATCATGTTCTGGTAACTCATGGAGTTTATAAATATATCCGACATCCAAGTTACTGTGCCTTCCTCATCTGGTCAGTGGGTACTCAAGTAATGATCTGCAATCCGCTGTCAACACTTGCATTTGCAGCAGTCGTATGGCGGTTTTTTCAACTGAGGATACCGTATGAGGAGTTTTTCTTGAGGCAGTTTTTCGGTGTGGAGTATGAGGAGTACGCTAAACGGACAAGTTCTGGGGTTCCGTTTATAAAGTGATGAGATTTTCCTGTAATTTGGTAATTTCTTGTACTGTACTTGTATAATTTAAATTATGATTTATGTAACATAATTGTATGTTTTGGCGATCATTGGATAATTCCCATCCCATTTTTCGATTGGATTATTGAATCTAGTGTTGTCAGTTTTTATTGCTGATAGGTGCACATTCTAGCTGATATGTTTATCTTCTGCTCTCTTCGAAATTTAAATTGCTGAGATAATTTCACGTATTATAAATTAGTTAAAAAGAAAATACAAAAGGAGCGAGTTTGTTCGTGGTAAAAATATTTAATTTAGTTATATTGCACAATTCCTGAGACATTATATTACGCACACAACATTTTGTGTTTATATAATGCGCGTAAAATATACTTTGAGAATAAACATGATTATATTCAATCATGTTAAACATTTCACTTTTTAATTAAAATAATTATTTCCATTTTGATGAGATAATCCTATAAATATTATTCTTCAAATTATTTCTTTATTCAGTAATCAATAATTATTTTTATTCCTCTTTTTAAACAAAAATTCTTGGCCTCCGATATTTTCTTGAACGTCCAGTGTTCTTGTGTTGGTGATTCATCAGATCCGGCTGTAGCCATGTTTAACTCCATATCGTGAGCTTTTGTTGTCAATTTTTCAAACATCCTTAGCTGAATTTTCTATAAGATATATCGAGACCCTATCGTATTTCCTAGATGCACATTTCAATTGCAGACGTTTCTGATAGTTTGTCCTTGCAATTCAAGCTTAGCTTCTTCCATCGCTTGACAGACTCTTCCTTTTATTAGCGCATGTTTATTAGCTCGATCATATTAATCATTCTTCCCATATTACATAAGCGATTTTTAGAACTCATGTTCCATTTGTTTCCAGCTATCAATGAAGTTAGCCTTCAAATCGGTATGCCAGTCGAAGACATTATCTTTTAGGGGGCTAACGAATTGCTTGACCAGATAGTATCAATATGTTCTGGTATTATTGCAAGTCTCGATAAAATAAGCTATGTGTTGTTGGGGTTGCCTTTCCCATCAAAATGTTGAAACTTTGGAAGCTGGTAACCCACTGACATCCTCAAGTTTTTTATCTTCTCTGTGTAGGGCTTGAAGTGGATGGGGGTTAACTTGGAGTCGTCATCAAGCTACCCTTTCTCTGTCTTTAGTATGAGTTCTCTGAGCTGATCAACTTAAATCTCTCTATCAACTGATATCTGCAACTCTCTAGCAATTGATTGAGTTTAATGGAATTTTTTTTTTTAGTATTTAAGTTGAGTTTTTATTTTTTTAGTAATAGAGTTTGCATGGTGCCCATGTTGCATGCAAGACTAAGACTTTAATGGAGTTTTTTTGTAGTATTTAAATGGATAATAATAATATTTTTGAATGAGTATTAATTAATTTAAGTGAATATAAAACTATAATAATATACATTTATGTGTAATTATGAGTGAAATAAGGTGTAATTTATAAATATATGTAGTAAATGAATAGTAGAATACTGAAACAACGGGACTATCGCAAAGCTTTGTTATGCATAGGATTTCTAGTGTAACAAAGCTTTGTTATGCATATTCTAGTGTAACAAAGCTTTGGTATGCATAAGATTTCTAGTGTAAAATGATATATTCTAGTTTGTTATGCATAGAATTTTCAAGACACATATTTTCATGAGTTGGAGACAAATTTTGGTATATAATTAATTACAGGAACTGTAATGACAGAATGAAAGAGTCGTGTGTCGAAATGAAGTGGGCTTTCTGCAGCACCGCTATCACTCTTTCCATGGATGAACGTCTTTTCTTAACATCCATACGCTGTAAAGCTAGCTTGAATATCATTTAAAATTTCTCCATTAAATATTATCTATTAAACTTTGGGTCTGCAAATTCTGATAAATCCCCCCCCCCCCCTCAAATTTTTAACATGCATTATTATGCATGCAATAATAAAGTTTTGTATGAAAATGACTCACAATAGAGTTATTATAATTTGGTTTTAAAAGTATCTGACAAGAAGTATAAAAAGCCTCACCATAAGTATAAAAAATATGAGTTAATGATAGTATGTTATAATTGTAATAGATTTTGTGGATTCTAACATTTGATACTCCTAATGAATATTTTAGTACACTTGACCAAATATTTGATACTTTAAAACAATTTCATAATAAACTTAAATATTTTCATATAAAACCTACTATTAATGTATTATCCTTTTGGGAGTTTAAATAATGTACAAATAAAGTATTACGCATTTGGTATACCGTAATACCCAAATAGTTTAGGCTTACTTGGTCCAAAAATTAATATGCATTTTGCTTAAAATAAATCATAATATTTGTATAAAAATATAAACTATTAATGTACAGAAATATATATATATATATATGTATATATATTTTTCTATATGGAATTAATTTATAATTAATATTAATTTTATAAACTATTTTATATTTGGCCCAGGTTATTGACACTAGCCATTTTGGGATATACACTACCTTGAAAATATTCGTCATTTTTTTTTCGAAATTTTACAAATTTTTGGCAAAAATTTTCTAACAAATTTTTATTTTTTCACTAAGTCCGAAAAAAATACCGAATAAATAAAAAAAATTTGAAAAAAATTACCGAACAAAGGGTAATGTATTTCTAAAAAAAAATTAAAAATGGTGTATTAATTCGGATAGTGTATTTACAAAAAGGGTAGTGTGAATAACCTGGGCCTTTATATTCTATAAATTTAGGCCCATTTCCATATTAGGAACGCCATTCTTTCTCATTTTCCGCTCTCTGTCTCTCCAATTGCTTACTCCCCTGAGCATACTCATCCATCCTATATCCCCCACTGAAATCAACCAGCGATGTCGTACGTACCTCCTCACCTGAGAAATTCTTCCGCCACCGCTGCCGCCTCCACAGCTCTTGTGAACGGTAATTCCGACCACTTCCTGAAGAGGCAGCTCAACACTTCTTATTCTGAATTCACTTCCGCTAGAAGCAACAACAATAATTGCAACTCGAGTGCGGGTTATCGGAGCTCCGGCCATTTTGTTTCATCAGTGCCAGAACCAGTCGCTTCTCAATGGAAACCTTCCGACCGTGTTATCCGGCTCAAACCGGAACAGGTTCTAAACCCCGACCTTTTTTTTTCCCCTCCGGGTACTGTGTGAATCAAGAGCTAAGAACTGGTTTTATTTAGGTATTTAGACGGTTCTATTTAGGAATTTAGACTCGATATTATTAAATCTTATTGTATTTTGATGATTAATAGTAGTCTAGGACTTATGATGAATTACGTTTTTTTTTTTACTGAACTGAGGCTTGAATTCCTGTTTTAGGACCAATAACCTGAATTATACAATTCGTTATGTCAAGAATGATGCTCATGGAGTAATTAAATAGGTGCTTCTTATTGAGTGGGATTAAGTATTGAGAAGTAGAGTGTACATAACACTGGTACTCGTAGTGATGTTTGAGCATCATATATGCCAGTGTCCGTGGATTTAGTGCGTATTGTTTCTCGTTACCTGATGTTCTTATGAAAACAAGGGGAATGCTCTCTTAGATGAATCAAAACAATAAGCATGTCATCTATCATTCATACTTCAGTTTTAAACTTTTTTTCTTTTTGAAAAGGAAAATAAATGCAAAAGAGTCTGACGGAAAACACAATAAGCATTATGTTTCAGTGGTTCAGAAATTACTTATTACTTTCCTTCCACCTAATGTTGGGTGCAAATGCAGCTTTATGTAATTGATTGTAGAATAACCTTATTGTTTGTATTATGTAAATAACTATGCTGGTTCTGGTCTGAAGAAATGTCCTTTCAAGTCTCAAGTTTATTACTTGATAGTATTTGTTTGTATGTTCAGGTCCAGGAGGTCCGGATGAGGCTTAATGTTGAAGCTATAGTCCCTCCAGATTCACAACTTGCACCAGCACCTATTGAATCATTTGCTGACATGGTATAATTAGTACCTATATACTCTCTTGCTTGTCTGAGCTGTTGTCATCGGGCAAGATACTGGGTCGGTTATCTGAACTTCTTATCGTTGCAGAATCTGCATCCAAGTATCATGAAAGATATAGCATTTCATGGATATACTACACCGACTTCAATTCAGGCTCAAGCTATGCCAGTTGCTCTAAGTGGAAGAGATCTTTTGGGTTGTGCAGAAACTGGTAGTGGCAAAACAGCTGCATTTACTATACCCATGATACAGGTTTTAATTCATGGTTATTTTTTATTCTTGATTACATGCACACACACACACATATATATGTATATATATTTTCAATTTATATGATAATTTTTTTGCTCAAGTACCATAACCTAATCTATATTTTTTATATCCATTATTTCAGCATTGCCTGGCTCAGCCTCCTATTCGGCGCGGGGATGGACCTTTGGCATTAGTACTGGCCCCAACTAGGGAGCTTGCCCAACAGATAGAGAAAGAAGTGAGACCGAGTTTATATTCATAGAATTATAAGTTCTGTAGCAACTTAAAAGGGAAAAGAAGTGACATCTGAATTGAAGCGTTGAAGATTTCAACGCTTCTAATGTCTTGGTTCACTTTTAATCCCTCTATAGCCTTTCGTTCGCAATGGTTTTTCTTATTGAAGATTAAAAGAGAATGATGAAAATGGAAAAACTAAGGTTTCAAAATAGAAGAATACTTAACTTGAAAATCTGTGTCCTGTTTCTCCTGGTAACTTGTTTCCCAACGTTTATTTGATACTAGTAACAATCTTTTAGGTAGACCTGGATCAGCCTAGGAGCTTTCTTTCTCTAGGATGACCCTACTCACATAACTTGTGAAGTTGGGCATAATATGAATTGTCTATTATACAAATCATTTGATGTAATTTTGAACTTGATAATATTTTGGGTCATCATATATTGCCTACTCAGGTGAAGGCCTTCAGTCGAACTTTGCCCTCATTCAAGACTGCAATTGTTGTTGGCGGTACCAACATTTCTGAACAGGTAATTGGCTAGCTAGTGCTTGACTACACTTTCTTTGTTCATAATATACAAAACTTTTGTTCTGATTTTTTTTTTTTCTATTAATGAGTCTAATACAGAGGTCTGAGCTGCGAGCAGGGGTGAATATAGTAGTTGCTACTCCTGGGAGATTCATTGACCATCTACAACAAGGAAATACTTTTTTATCAAGAATATCATTTGTTGTTTTAGATGAGGCTGATAGGATGCTTGACATGGGATTTGAACCTCAGATTAGAGAGGTACCTGGTCTTTCATGTTTAATTTTCTATGTTTGTTCTCTCTTCGTCGGATCTGCAGTTTTTGCTTTACGTTTGATTTATGTTGATGTAACTTCTGTATGTTTTTGCTTATATTGCATGAGGCTATCATGGTGTTTTTAAGTGATATGACCAGGCTTGCAGTTATCAAATCATAAAAATCAACAATGCATTAGTTATCATTGTTACCCTTATCCAAGTTATACATATTCTTGCATTAGCTGGCGACACTGGTTTACTGGTTAGTATACTATAGCTTCAGTAAAGCCTGTAATCAGAATAAATTATGCCTTTTGAGCTAACAGCTGAAACTGTAATTAGTGCTCTTGCTGGAGGTCGGGAGAAGTAGTTAGTTTGTGCAACATGACTTAAGCCTGTGGCATTAAGTTAACCTGGTGCCGTTATATGTGGAAGCTCTAGCCAAGTCTGGTCAAGTTCTTGTTTTTATTTCTGAAGTGAGAATTAGAGAGGAAGTAAAAAATGCTTTTTATCTTTTGCTTCATTTGATTAAACTTTTGCCATGGTATCCATTGAACTGAATCACTGTTTGTTGATTCATCTTTTATGTTCATTCTTCTCTGCGTAAACATGCTAGTTCTTTGTTGCCCAGGTTTTTCTGTAGCCTTGAAATCTTTGTTCTGTCTAATTCTGTTGTTGTAGGTGATGCAAAATCTTCCTGCAAACCACCAAACTTTGCTGTTCAGTGCTACTATGCCGGTGGAGATTGAAGAGCTAGCACAGGTTAGATCTGTGGAGATAACTAGATTAATCATACTTGCCCTTTCTTGATGTGGCAATGTTTGACATTTTTCTTTGCTAAATTCCTGATTTCTGCTGTATTGTATAAAAGAGAAAAAGAAACAACATCATCTTCTTCTTTTGTTCAGCTAAAAGCATTTGATCCAATGTCCCTTTTGTATGCCAATTTAGGAATACTTAGCAAATCCAGTACGTGTAAAAGTGGGTAAAGTTAGCAGCCCGACAGCAAATGTATCCCAGATTTTGGAGAAGGTGACAGAAAATGAGAAGGTGTGCCTCTCTTTGCACTCTAATGATGAAAATGTAGTTATGCTGCTATTTTGAAAGTAATCTCTATTTTACCTTGATTGATGACCTCATTATCGCATATTTCTCATCATTCCACATCTTTCCCGTTTTTAGGTGCTATACCTCAGCTATGATCCTTGTAAGAATCTATTCATGCTGTGAGCAGTCAATCTCTTGGAGTAGAAATGTGAATATTAAGCCTAAATAAGGCAGAACATTTACTTATGTAGAATCATTAGATTATACAATCTTGTATGTCTGGAGACTTAAGTTGAATCTAAGGCTGATATGCCTGTGTATTGTATTCCATAGTTGAAATCTGTTTCTTGTTAGATGCAATAGTCAGCCTTTCTAATGATGGACAAACTTATATACTCAAAGCCTCTACCAGAAATTTCTGAAACGATGGAGAACCATAATAGAAACCATTAACAGAATGCAACCACTGATCATCATTAGTATAGCAACATGTTGAACCACATTACGTTCCCTCAGTGGTGTATTTCCCAGGTATATAGGTCCTTGAATCTCCCAGTGATAACTCATGTTAAATCCCATTCACAGGTGAAAATATGTAAAGCATGCTGTATTGGAGAGCTTCAGGTCAACTACAAAGATCATTTTTTTAGCTGAGGCTTCCAACAAATATTCGAGCATAACCTCCGTAATACTGACTATGTATAAAACATGGTTCTGTATCAGACTTAGAACCATTTACATGCCATATTCACATTCACAGGGATGCCTGGGAGGTATCCTGTAGAAGAGTATCAGGATGCATAATGACAATAAGAGTAAAAATTATGTCATTAACCTTTTCAATGAGATCATATATTTATGGGCATATCATTCGATTGGATTCTGCCAGAGAGTTACATGTGATATCTCATGTATGAGGGTTGGTTATTTGGACCAAGCATATTTCTAATGTATGAGATTTTAGATATTTATTGTTGGATAAATCTTGGGTATCAACATATTAACAGTTTTTTATCGTATGAAGATTGACAGGCTGCTAGATATGCTTGTTGAGGCTGCTGCTCAATCTGAAAAATGTAGCCAGCCATTCCCCTTGACCATTGTATTTGTGGAACGGAAGGTACATCAATTAATGTTCTCATGCATCCGCATTACTCTACTTCCGGTTTTACCATCCTTCTGTTGCATAGGCATTTTAGTCGAAGTTTCCATCGTTAAGTGCTTATATTTCTGATTTATCTTCTGTATATAATCTTGACACTTTCATTTACTCGGATCTGTATTAGTTTCATTCTTTACAAATTACAAGTCATACTGTTATTGCTGTTTAGTGGCATTTGGATGCCTTTATATTTGCATTTCTTAGTGGCTGTAATTCTCTATTGGTTTCTTTAGTAACATAGATATGGGGATGGATTGGAGCCGAGTCATGAACTTGAATTGCTGAGTTATTAAGTACCAACTTGCAAAGAATACTTCCTAGTTTCTTACAGAGAAACAACATTTTCAAATGTGTGGATACCTCTGGTTCTCATTTAGAAATTTGCCTCAAATTATGTCTTGGCCTAGTCTCTGAAAGCTGAATTTTTTTATGACAAGAGCTTCGGTTAGGTCGTGGTGTTTAAGTTGCACAATAAGAAAGGTTAAAGTAGCTGATCAGCTAGCCATTGATATTTTATGTTCTTGTTAATACGTGTGCACCAGCCAACATGATTTAACTAATACATCTATAGATAAGAGCTCAGTAGATAGTCTCTCAAACACTTGTTTAAAATTGTTTTTGTTTGCATACTTTTATTATGAGTTCAATGTTTTGAAAATCTGAGTGAATGATTGCTGAAGTGCAAGTCGCCTTTCTCAGAATGTGATGGTTAGTTCTTGTCCAGTGCTAGCAGAGATACTGGTTAAACTGAAGTAGAGAGAGATTGACATTTTAGTGAATATGTTAGTGTACCTGCATAACTATTATCTAGGATTATAATTAATATTTATACTTCTATCAAATTACATTGGTGTCATCATTAGACTGATGATCTACATTCACAGTTCTTACTTCGTAAATTTGCTTTAAGGGTTTCTAAAATTATACTACCTTCGTCCCGTAAAACTTTGCGGTACTTTTACTGGCACGTTTTAAAGAAAAAGTGTAATGAGTAGAATGTGTAGGATTAAGATTGTGAGGTGGAGATTTTGAGGAAGGAGATTTAAAGAAATATTTTCGTTTTAGGAGTATGCAAACTTTTGTGGGACAAATTAAAAAGGAAAATATGCTCACTTTTAAGAGACGGAGGTAGTACCGAGTACGTGTAAGTTTGTCTAAAATCAAACAAAATTTTGGGACTTTCTTTGTTGAGAAGGAAGGACAGGAGTATGCCTGCTTTCTGCTATCCATTTGTATGATCCCATCAACTGTTCCCAGAATTTGTGGATTTTTTTCCCCTTTACACCCCCACCCTTCCCCCCATCATTTCCTAGCCTTTCTCCATGCTGTATGCTCAAAATGTTGCATGTGGATATATCTTTCAGAACAGATGTGATGAAGTTGCTGAAGCTTTGATACAACAAGGACTGCAAGCCTCTGCTCTTCATGGTGGTCGTAGTCAAAGTGAGAGAGAAACTGCTCTCCGTGATTTTAGAAATGGCCCCACCAGGGTACTGGTACGAGTCCGATCTACCCCTGTGATCCATTTGATGATTGTTCTAAATTTTGATAATCTTTTGCTAAGTTTTGCATCTTGTTTTGTTCCTTGAATTTCTTCACCTTTTTCTTGAAATCCACTTTTCTTTTTGTTGGTTATGCTGAGAAACGATTCCCACTATTTTCTCTTTCATAATTTTTTTCACTCACTTGCATCAATTATCGTTGCAAATAATCAATGTACAGAGAAATTTAAGTACAGATTGCATGATCTTTCAGCATCTTTCTCACGTTTCAAATTGTTACATGGATTGATCCATATTTTTACTGCCATATCTTTCTGTTCTTGATACACAGGTTGCAACAGATGTTGCGTCACGGGGATTGGATGTCACTGGTGTTGCTCATGTCATCAATTTGGATCTTCCTAAGGTAAATCTCTCTGATAAGTTTCTTTACATATCCTGCTGTCTTTTCCAAAATCAGTGTTAAATTCTACATCCTGATCAAATGTTAAGTGCCAATTTATTGACCATTCATCATTTGCCTTGGTATTGCATCTTTAACCAGATTACCCGCCAACGATAGTTGCAAAATTAAAATTTAGGAATAGGCCTCTTTCACTCACTCTCAAATTTGGATCCAAAATTGAATATTTACCCTTAAATGTAATAGGATCCAAACCTGGCAACAGATTTTCCCGTGTCAAATCTATTAAAACTAGACACTCGAACTGCAATTGTTTGATTTTTTTTATTTTTTTTGGCGATGTGAAACATAGACCATGGAAGACTATGTGCACCGTATCGGAAGGACAGGTCGTGCTGGATCAACAGGACAAGCTACATCATTTTACACTGATCGTGACATGGTAATCTCTCCATTGCCTCTGAAACTTTTCGTCACCCTCCTTTCTTCTTATTAATAATAATCTTTCTGACTCGAGCATTGGCGTACAGTATCTCGTGGCACAAATAAAGAAAGCAATTCAAGACGTTGAGTCCGGCAATACCTTAAGTTTCGCAACAGGAAAGGTATGCTCCATTTTCTTTGCATCTGCCATTTTTTTTCTCTTAGCAATATCAACCTGAAACTCTGTTCCCAATAAATTAGTCTGCTAGAAAGAAGGAAAGGGAAGCAATAGCTGCCCACAAAGAGGCAAAAGTTACACAATCAAAGCAGTTATCGGTGGGATCCACAGGGATAAACGTTGAGGACAAGTACCGACACATGATAGCCCCCGCGTTAAGCAAAAAGGAGGGCGCAGCTGATGATGCCTGGGATGACTGATGGCAAATTTTTTGTATTTGTTTTCAAATCAACGTGACAGAAGGAGGAAGACGAAACATATGCTTCGCAATGCACGACTTGTTGAAGTTTTGATGAGGAGTAGGTTCTCTTGTATATTGTCGTTTTTGCTTTGCTAGTTTATTTCACCACTAATCTAACCACTTCCCTTCCTAACTTTGTAGAGCGTTTGTAAATAACGCAACTCCATGCACCAGTAATACTAGTCGTTGGATCAAATCTAGAGTTTCATTTCTATCCTTGCACTTCTTTGTCTTTATAGCACTTCCTTTGTAAACATTCATTCCTCGTTTTTTATGTTGTATTGAAATGTCACATGCTGTCTTAAATAAAAATGTCGGATTTTTACACGCACGGCTGAAGCAGCTGGAAGCCATCATTTGAAATAGGAGCGTAAATGAGTAGAGCTGACTTCTGCTGTTTTGTAACTCTGAGAATGGTTTCCAGAATCGTTTTTTACCAAGTTATTCTTCACAGATTTTGGAAAAGGTGATTTTAGAAGCTTGAAAATGGGCATAGTTTGAAGCTTGACTTGATGGAAATTGTCTTTCTGGTAAACAATAAACACATTAAGGGTAAACAGTAAAATTATATAAGCTGAAATTCAGGGGCCGTTTGGTATAAGTGTAAGAAATGAAAAGGGTATGGAATGAAAGTTATAGTTCTCATATAGCTATATTATGGTTGATTTCTTAGTTTTTTTGGAATCAAAGTTATAGTAGAGTCATTTCAAATACATACCAGAACTTTGATTACCATTTTACTCACCTCCAAAAGTCTTCAACCAAACGCCTCCTCAATGCTCGTGCTATTTCTAGCACTGACAAGTAGCTGATGAGCTGACTCAGTGACCCCCCAATTTAGTCCTATATGTGGATAATTAAATGATGTATACATCCAATCCATGGATGATATTCTGGTAGAAAAGAAACCACACACAACGTCCAAAACTGCATTTTTTTTTTCCATGAACTAAACTAGGATCAGATCTCACCTAGTAACTTCAACATAGAAGTAATCCCAGTTAAAATCCACAGAAGAACAAGACAACAGTCAACGATACATGAGGAAATAGGAACACAACATAGGAGTCTACACTATGTAACAACTTGAGTTGCCTCCACCGGCGGCTTTTGCCCCGTGACCACCTCCCGGAGCCTATGGTACCCGTTCCTGTAATGCTCGAGCGAGAAGCAAAGTTGCCTTATGGCTTCCCGTTTCTCCTCCGCTCCTGAATTGATAATCTCCTGCTTCTTCTCCACCTCGCGCTCAAGTTCTTTAATTCTCGACCTCAGCTCGTCCGTCATTTTGCGTGCCCCCTCGGCTGCTTCTATCAGGGCAACGTGCTCCATGTGCATTTGGTTCAAATGATTGCTCATTTGATCAATCTGATCATCCTTGAAACTTGCATCCTGAACAAGTTGAGAAATGTTGGCATCCACATCATCTTTCTCACTCAACAAAGCGTCGTATTTCGCCTGTGATGCTTCGAGTTTTTCCTTCAGCTCTTGGATGGACTCATTCTTGCTGGATATCTCAGCCTTCAGCAGCTGGATTTGAGAACCCAACATAGTTTCCAAATCCTCCTTCTCTTGAGATAAGCTAGTGATTTCCTTTTCCGACTCATGGAACTTGTAATCTTCCTCGATGGAATCCAAAACAACGGGATCATCGGGGTTCACAACGCCGCCGGAAAGCACTTCATCTGTATCCCCAGACTTGTACCTTTCAAGCTCCATTTTCAGATAATTGATCTCCTTTTCGTATTTACCCCCATAACCTTCAGAAATCTCTTCCTCTTTCAATTGAAGTTTCTCTTTCACATCGCGAAGCTCCGCCTCCAGATCTATAATCCTCCTGCGCAACACCCGGTCCTCGGATTTACCGAAAAAATCATCCGATTCCGAGTCCGAGTCCAAAATAGATGACTCGTATTCTTCTCTGTTCCAGAATTCCGTGCCATTCGCACCGAGAAAAAATTCGAATCCAGGAGCTCGGTGACCCGATCTATGGCGACTAGGTTTCCGATCAGGAGACGGCATCGCAGAAGGCGGTTCCGATCCGAAATCAGATATTCCGGAGCCCTGAGATTGGAGATCCAAGGGCATAGTCTTCCGGAGTTCCCCTGTGACGTTGTCGTACCTTTCGGCCAAGGAACGGTACCTTCGATAGAAGTCCTCGACGAGACGGATCAATTCCGGCCTCTTCTGGTAATACATTTCAGCCTTTTTGGCAAATGAATCTGCATCCTCTTCAATGAGCTTTAGCATTTGTTTGACACGTTGATCCATTTCTGCGATCAACGATTTGCTCGTCATTTTTTTGTTTAGCATGATGATTTAGCATGCAATATGACTGAAATTGAACAGCATCGATCATATCCGAGTGTTATGTAAATCAAGATTTTGCGAGGGAGGTCCATTTACATAACAATTTCCACCAGGATGCATCTTTGATTTACTGTTATTACGTTTGTGTATTCCCTTTTTAGGAGGGGCTGAAACGAAACCAACATACCTTGATGAAATCATAACCAGATACCTTCTTTTGGAGTGTGTGCGCGCGCGCACTGACTTCTATTTTTAGAAATAGTTTGCATCTAATGACATGTTTTATTCATTGGGCCAATGAGTAGATATAATAAAATACAAATGAGATTATTTCCTACATGGCAAAAATCACACTTTGGTGTTTTGATAAAAAAAAAAAAAATAGAAAATTAACATATAATACGAGTTGAATTCCTTTCGTCTTAGTTTTGTATGCATGAGGTGCACAGTATAATTCAAATATATTTTTAAAAAGTTACACAAAATATTATTAAAAAGTCATATATATTGTTATTATTATTGAAAATTTTATTTTTAATAATGTAACTTTTTTAATATTTCACCATATGTTCCACTGTCTAAAATAAAAACAAGTGTCGATATGATATATATAATTATATATAGTGCGCTAGTAATTTATCAACCATCCACATGTCAAATTTTTTAACGATATAATAAGGAGGGGTATACTTAACAATGATTTTATTTGAAAGAAGACTAAGAGAGTGTTTGGTTTGAATATTTATTTTATGGCAATGCAAATAAAAACTATACACAAAATTATTTTTTTATTAAATAAAGTAATCATTACTTTCATTTCATCTTATAATCATCTCCTTCAATCAATCGCTCATAACATAACAAACAACCTTCTTTTTTTATTCATTTATTCTAAAATTAGAACATATCACTAAAAATGTAACCATCGTAAAAATAAAACATTCACTCAATATCAAAGAACAAAGCGAAAGAAAGAAATTTTCATTTTCATTGTCATCAAATAACTTAAAACAAACGTCCCTGAATGAAATGATCGCTTGTATAGCAAACAAACTTTCTTTTTGGGCAAATACGACAGATGGGATTTACCTTGAAGATTTTGATGTAGCCACTTGGAGTTTTTGGGACTAATGTGGCTATCCCGCCACCAAGAGTGTGACTTCTTAGATTCAGTCCTTCTCAATCTATTTGGATTCACCTGCAATAGCGGGGCAAAGATGACATGTCATTATTTGATTCGTTTATCAACGACAACAGAAAAAAATAATTAATACGTTTGATTTCTTACAACATTCGACGTCATTACTAAAAAATTGGCACAGCTTTACTGTCGATAAAAACGCTTTGCGCGAGCAATATAAGTCGATTTACGGCCTGCAACTTAGGATCAATTGAAAAATACGTACTGCCAAATAAAAATTGTTAACATGCATATTGCAATTAATGATACTTTATTTATGTATATGAGCATTTGAAGCTATATTAACAATTTTAACACAAAGTCTAATAAGCAAAAATAAATGAAATTTCAGCTCTTAAACTGCTTGTTGGGAGTAATAAAAGTGGAGAATGTGAATGAATGGAGAATAATAAAGATTCATTCACACTAGTAGTGCTTGGTATCAATGACAGGATTTAAGTTGGGTACATGGGGCACTGGGCCCCCCTGAAAATTTTAATTTTTTTAATATATATATATATAATATCTTCTAAATATAATTCTTATGTAATTGTGGTTAATTGGTTTGAAGTATAAGTATAAATTCCTTTTTTGGGTAAAGACGTGGGTTCAATTCTTATAATCTAAACTTTTAGTTTTCTTTTCTTGTTCCATGCGTTTTTTTTTTTTTTTGTATTATTTTAATTAAGTTTTATAATTAAAATATTTAATATTATTATCTATTATTTTCTATCACAAAAAAAAAAAAATTGTACATTTTAATATTAAATTTTTTTGAGTACTATGTTATTTAAAATATACAATATGTAGTGCTTAATAGCACTTTAATAAATGTTAAAAATATTTATCCTCCAAATTAATAGAATAATTAAAAGTTAAAATTTTGATGGATATTGTGATTACGTTCTAACTAAAGAAATAAATTAAATATTTTTAATGATATTAATATTTTAGCAATTTCAACATCATCTCACTTCTTTTGTATAATCGGAACAATTAAATTTTTTTCAAAATCATAACAAAACTTAACTTGTTCAATTTAAATTAATAAAATTAGATGTTTTGATACATTTATAATAAATTTTTATAATTAGAATATTATTTTATCTTTATAAAAATATGAATCGGACCCCCCGTCCAAAATTCCTCTGCTTGGTATCATTTATTATATATATATGATTATAAAAATAAGTTAAAAAAGAGTAATCACTAACTTTATAGTAATTATTCTCTTAATGATATTTATTATTATTGTCATCTTAAATTTATTCCAAACACCCCTTATAAACATAATAATTTAAGTAAGAAAGATCAGCAGGATTAACAAGCTTTGTGACATGGAAGGAACATTTTGTCCTACCCCAAAAAAATAAAAAAATGAAATTCACAATAAATGCAGCAGACATAGATAAGATAAGGCCCATGGGCCCAAATCACTTGGACTAATAAATGTGGGCCAGACTGAATCTTTCGTTCGGAGCCCATTTTATGGCCCAGCAATAGCAAGAGATAATGGAGGCGCGTCAATCACGAACATAAAGAGCGTCGTCAACTAGAGAAATAAATAAATAATAGTGTTCTAACAATTAAATAATAGGGGGAGGTTCAAAAAATTAAATATATTTATAAATTAGTTTATAATATTTGTATAGAAATATA
>JAPKLY010000073.1:655059-695630 GCA_026898435.1 Prunella vulgaris | reverse complement strand
TAGAATTGGGCCATGAATTAATTTCATAGACCAATTCTCTAATTCAAGATTAATTAAAAACTCTGTTGGGCTGCACTTTTCTTTTCAATGTAGCAATTTTTACTTTTCTAAAAAAATAACAAAATATTTTTATTCTCATTTTAAGCATAATTAATTAAAATTGAGTTATAAAAACATAAATTTACAATTAATATAGACAATAAAAGTACTTATACATTCATTCAATTTTCACCTAAATCACCAACATATAAAAATAGAAAAATAATTGAGACATCTCAAATAAGAGTCTTTTATATATAATTTTATATTTTTTTAAAAGATCACACATAATATTATTATTATTATTATATATATATATACACACACAAAATTTTAGGTGCACTCACTTGAGATTTAGGTTCAATTTTAATTTTAATTTTAATTTTGACTGACCCAATTATTTCAAGTATGATTTATCAAAATTAATTTTGAAATTAAGGCCTAATTAAGGGTGCATGGGGCACCCAAGACACACTCATATATATATATATATATATATATATAAAATAACATCATACTAATAATAATATTATTTTTATATATATTAAAATAAAATATAGATCGTGCATCGCACGGGGGAGTATACTAGTTGTAGTTTATAACAGTTGTTGCTGACTTTTCTTGCATTTTTTTAATTTTAAATTGAAATACATTTTTTTTGCTATTAAATTAGACATTTTTAGTCCAATTTTGTATGTGATTTTTATTATTGCATATCAACCTTTTTTTTTTCATATCTTTTAAATTTTTTGAATATATATAATTTTTAATTTTTCATATTACTAATTTTATTTGTATATTTGTAAAAAAAATGCATATAATGCAAAAAAATTGCATAAAAGAAGAGAAATTATAGCAGTTGATCCTAAACGTCTCCAATATTCCCAAAGATCAAAATTTATAAAAGTTAACACCAAAATTCAAACTAGGGATGACAAAATGATTTGCTCCACAGTGGATCCGTTCAATTCCGCTCTATTTGGATCAACCCCGCTCTGCCCCGTTTTAAGAATAAAACAGATCTGCATAATTTTTACCCCAATCTGCCCCGCCCCTGATCCGCTCCATATAATATTAATTATATATAATATTAGGTATATATTATATTATGTAATATATATAGTATTAAACATATATGTAGTGCATATGAAAAAAATAAAAAAGTAACAAAAAATATATAACTTTTTTTTATTTAGGCTTTTTTAATATATTGATTTTAAAAAATTATGAATCTTTAATAGATGGGGCAGAGCGGATCAGATCTGCACCGCGTGGAGCAGGCATAGATCTCAAAATGTTGCCCTGCAGTTAGGGGTGACAATGGGGCAGGGCAGAGCGGGTATTTAAATACACATACCTGCCCCGCGCCCATGCCCCGCCTCCCCGCCCTGCCCCATGCCCCGCCGCGGGGCAGTATGTTTTGCCCCATGCCTGCCCTGCGCGGGGCAGATCCGCCCCGCCCTGCCCCATTCTGCCCCATACTTCATATACTAAAATTTAATATATATATATATATATATATAATTTAGATATATCCATTAAATCATATTCAACATAAATAATGAACCATGTTCAGCACATTATATTCAAAAACCAAGAAATTAAACCATCTTACAAGTCCTAATGAAAGTGTAAACCCTAATGAAAGAAAATGTTTTTTATTTATTTATTATATTTTAGATATTAATTATTAATATTTAGATCATAATTTAAAATATCTTATATATAATTTCTGATTATATTAGTGTAATAATAATAAATAAAAAATATTTGATATTATTATATTTATTTTATATAAAATATAGTATTTATATATAAATAATATATATTATTTAGTATATAATATTTTGCGGGGCGGGGCGGGGCGGGGCAGGGCAGTAAAATTGTAAACACATGCCTGCCCTGCCCCATGCGCGGGGCTGGGCAGGTTGCCCCATTCTCAGGACGGGGCGGGGCGGGGCGGGGCTGACCCATTCAGGGCGGGGCAGATCGGGGCGGCTACGGGGCGGGGCGTTTTGCCACCCCTACCTGCAGTGGAGCATGGAGCAGAGCGGATCAGCGGATCCGAGGCGCGGAGTAGATTTGAATATTGATATATCCGCCTGATCGCTCCATTGTCATCCCTAATTCAAATTGCAACAACCAACAAACCATCGAACAATTCCAATTGCATATAATGAATATTGTCCTCAACATAACTTGTCCAAAACTCTCCTCCCTCTTTTCCTTCACTCTACTCAAACTTTCCACATCTCCATCCACCATTATAATTAACTAAACTTCACTCCATTTAACATCAAACCATAAAAAGAAATATAATAGTAATAAAATAAGAAATTTTGTGTGTTCTTAAGACAAGTTGTGCATTTAAAGTGTTTTTATTTGCAATTATATATAAAAATAAAAATAAAAATAGGCATATTAAGTCCCAAAATGGGCCTAAGTAGAGAGGCCCAACTTCAAATAGCCCAATTTCTTCGTACTCAGCGCAATTGATTTTTAGGATGTCAGAGTCAGAGATATCCTTCGGAAGCTTTGGTGGCCGTCCGATGGCGGTATATATATAAAACCCAACCGTCCCCTTCCCAAAACTAGGGCACAAAACGCACAACAGAATCTTGCAGAAGGGGTAAGCATCTCCACAGCACCGAGGTAAACTCTCTTAATTCATCTTGAAAATGGATGTTGCAATTTGTATAATATATGGTTTTTGGGATTTAGGGTTTTGATTTGTTCTTAGGGATTATTTATCTTACTAAAAGTACACTCAGAGCATTGAAGATGGTATTTTCAAATATAGGATTTAGCATAGTTGCACAAATTTTCATTGCGAGTATGGGAAACCATGCGGTTGACACAATTTCTAATATATGGTTTTTGGATTTAGTGTTTTGATTTGCTTCTTTAGGGATTTTATTTATCTTGCTAAAAGGACATTCGTAGCATTGCAATGTATATTTTCTGGAGGTTTTCGGTAATTTTTAAAAAATGGTTTGTATTAATGCATTTAACTGGACAGTTTGATTTATGTTGCAGACCAATTACAATGGCAGAGGAAGAAACTCAAATTGATGTGAAGGAAGAGCTTGGAGATGTAAGTGCACAAAAAGATAATAATTATATATTCTTGTTAATTAATTTAATCCGAAGTTGCCTTTTTTGTTGCCCATTTCCCGAAGCAGTGATGATTAATGCTTTGTTTGGGTTTATATTTTCGGTGTTGCAAGTAATGCAAATGATTTCAATTTATTGTCTGGTAGATGAAGTCGAATTAGCTAAAATGCTTGTTGAATTGAATTGTGTCCAGATGTAGGCGCTGATTCTAATAATGTTTTAAAGTTTGGTTTTGGAAATTAAGAGTGGATATGATGATTTTTAGCAAAATAGTACTCCCTCAATCCTACTATATGTTTTTCATTACTTTTTTTACCTTTTCTGAAAACTACTATTCACTTTTTTATTATTATTCTCATTACTTTTTCACTTTTGTCTTAATCCGTGTGCCTAAAAGCAATGAGAAACATATACCTGGACGGAGGGAGTACTTTTTTTCTCTTAAGCATATGAAGATTGGTAATTACAACTTGAGAGGCTCTAATTGTGGATGACATTCTTCTTTTCATTTTCTTTTAACTGGTTTTCAAATGCTGTAAATGCTAAAATTTCAGTGGGTTTGACTGTTGTTAATACAGTTTTATACTTTTATATAAATTATGCTTGATAAAGATTGACCAAACAACCTGCTATTTCAAATGCAGATTGTTCCATTTGACCCAACAAAGAAGAAGAAGAAGAAGAAGCCAGTAGCAATTGAAGTAGCTGAAGATGATTCTGTGGATAAACTCACGGAGAAAACTGAGAACTTGTCCAGTATGTACCTAATTCAGTCCCCCAAATTCATATTTTTTTATTGTACTACTTGATATTTGATCTGTTTTAACTCATGCAGTGGCTGATGGTATTGAAACTTCTTTTGCTGGTCTCAAAAAGAAAAAGAAAAAAGCAGTGAGTGATAATGTCAATTCATTTTAGTTGTGATCCTGGATGGTTTCCTTGCGGTTCTTTCTTGTATGTAACATTTTGCTGGATATTTGCAGGCACATACCGATCTGAACGAAGAAAAAGAGAATGTAGGGGAAGATTTTGATGGTAAGGAGGGTGTTTATTCGAGACTGTCATTGTATTCATGCTCTATCTCTGGTTTTATCCATAGTTTTTGAAGGCGTACAAAGGCGCAAGGCGCGCCTCTCGTCCTTCATTTTTCTAAACACATTTCACATATATATTTCTATAGAAAACCATATAAAACCACATAATACTACCAAAAGGTCAACAAATAAACATAATAACACAATTTAACATAATGATAATAGACTTCATTCACGCTTAAAAATCATCTAAACAACATTTATATTAGTCTAATTAACTAGTCCTCATCAAATTCGAGGCCTCCTCCTCCTCATCATCATCACCAAATTTGTCATCATCAATATATTCCTTTTCCTCTTCTTCCTCGAATTCATATTTGGCTTCATTATCATCTTCATCTTCATCTCTAGGTCTTGTAGTCGAGATATTTACATTCTTCATCTTGCCCTTGCTCTTATCTACTTGTTTGTCTTTGCCCTTATCTTTTGGCTGCCTAGCACTCGAACTACATACACTCGTTGATGATCTAACCTTAGATGTTTTTATATTTTTCAGATTTTAAAAAAGAAGATAAATTAGAGTACTGCTTACCATAGTTATTAAGGCTCCAAGGCGCACCTAGGCGCAACAGTGTGCCTAGTGCCTAAGGCGAGCCTCGCGCCTTAGGCGCGCGCCTTTTGTACATTGAGACAAAAACCAATAAATACATTGCATAAGTATAAATTAAACATATTTGCATGTAAATAACAATTAGATTAAAGTTCAAAACCACATAAATGACTCAAATTAAAGACATAAGTTTAGATAACAACTAACAAGCTTCATAACTAACCAGCTTCATAGTAAACCGTAAGTATTCAAATAAAAAGCACACAAATAACAAATTAACCATCCTCATTATCATATTCATCCTCTACCCTCTTTCCCTTTCCCTTTTCCCTTCGGCTTCTTTCCCTTCTCCATCCCGGATCATTTGATGGGTAGGTTGTATTACTACCACTTTCCTCCATTTCAATAGATGAACTTGTAAAATCTGAAAAAAAAACACACCCTAAATTGAATAAAGAAATGCATTAATAATATGAGTGTAGTCATTAAGTTCAGTTAAAAAAATTCAAGTTTAAACAAGAAATTAATTAAAAAAAATACCTGGCATTGGGCGGCACAGGGTGGCGGTTGGCGGCAGTTGGCGGTGGTTGGCAGAGGCTGGGCAGTGCTGGGAGTTGGAGGCAGATGGGTGGGCAAGGGAAAGTGGGTGGTGGGAAGTTATATTTTGACTAGAAAGTGGGTGGGAAGTTATATTTTGACTAGAAAGTGGGTGGGAAGTTATGTTTTGACTCCAAACCCTAGTTCTTATTAATACGTAGAGAATGTGTTTTAAGAAACACTTCTACTGTTCATAAAATATATAAAAAAAAATTACAAAAAAAAAGTCAACACACATGCGCCCGCCTCACAGATCTGAGGCGCTTTTCACTGCGCCCCTTGCGCCTTGCGCCTTTGGCGCGCCTGAGGCCCGCCTTTAATAACTATGCTGCTTACTTTGAAAAGACCTAAAAGTGCTCTTACTACTTGTAAAAATTGACTTAAAATTCGTTTGACCAAGAGGCGCGCCTTGGTCGCCGTAAGAAAGGCGAGAAAGGCGCACGCCTGATGATCTGATAGAGCAAGGACTTCAAATAATATAAATAACGATGAATATATAAATAAATCCTCAAAATGAGGCCACAGAGTGCTATCTCTGCCCACAACCGAAGTTGCTACAATGTTCTTGATCAAAGATGCCCCTGAAATCTAGAAAACAACTATTTAAATAAACTCAAACCCTAACCCTAACTTAAGCCCTAAGAAACCCTAACCCTAACCCTAACATAAGCCCTTGGGCTATTTATTTAAATGACTCAATCAGACTTAACATATTAATAAAAGACTAATAATAATAATACTTAATATATCACAACTCTATCAATACTCCCGCCGTCCAAACAACCTTGTCCTCAAGGTTGATGTGCATATGCAGCCAATTCGGCCACGGCAGTGTGCTCAAAGGATCCGATGAATTCCTCCTCAAACTCCGTGTCATGTGCATCGGACGCACCCTCCAACAAAAGTGCTAAGTGAGTCTAGACACACTTGTGAAGAGGGCCATATGGTTGTGCACAGCGGAAGCATTTGCCCTTGGCACGGTACTCGCGCTGCTCCGCTGCCGTGAGGTGGCGGGTATTGCGGAATGGGCGAGGCCCAGACGACGTAGCCTGCGACTGAGAGGACTTGTTGGAAGACTCGGTTGTGACCGGCGAACTTGCCCCGCCAGGATTCCAAGTTGAGGAACGGGCTGGAATTGCGGGACTGGAGTATGTGGGCTTCGAATATTGGTCTGGCGGTTTGCTTGAGCGTGCCACCCTCCGGGCAGCCCTGATGGCTGCAAACACATCTGATAATTCCGAATCTGCAATCTTATCCCGAATCGCAGGTTGCAGTCCGCCCAAGAACATTCCCAAATACTGTTCCCGGGAAAGGGATGGGAGTTGTGCAACCCTCTCCTCAAACAGAGCGACGTAGTCATCGAGGTCGCCTGTTTGACGGGTTGCCTGCATCGCCTCGTATGCATTCAAGGCGGAATTGTCCCCAAAACGCTGGACCAATTCGCAGGAAAATTTGGGCCAAGTCACTGCAGCGTCCCGTCGGAGAGCCCACTGCGCCCAAAACATCGCTCGCCCCGACAGCGCGATGAGGGCCAGTTTCACACGACTCCCCAGCTGTGTCTCGTGAACCAGGAAGAACTGCTCTGCCTGGGCAAGCCAAGCTATGGGATCAGATCCATCGAAAACTGGCAACTCCATCTTGGGCAGTTTGATGGAATGCGAGGGGTGGATGGTATGTGGCGCAAAACCTGGTGTGAATTCCCCGCCAGCAGTAGCAGCGCTGATGGGATCAGATGGAAGCATAGGACGTTTTCCTACTGATGCCGAACTCGACTCATCAACCCCAGGAGTCTGCGCTCCCCCAGGCGCCGCCTTCGATGAACTGATAGTCTCCAATTTCCTCAGGATCAAATCTATTTTCTGCTCCAGGCCAGATATGGCAGCACCCTGAGAAGTAACTACCCCCTGGGGATCGCCCATACTCTTCTCCATCGCGTCACATCTCTCTTTCGCAGTCATGGTAGGAAAGATCCGGTAGGTCGGACCAATTGATAGAGCAAGGACTTCAAATAATATAAATAACGATGAATATATAAATAAATCTTCAAAACGAGGCCACAGAGTGCTACACTCTGCCCACAACCGAAGTTGCTACAATGTTCTTGATCAAAGCTGCCCCTGAAATCTAGAAAACAACTATTTAAATAAACTCAAACCCTAACACTAACTTAAGCCCTAAGAAACATAAGCCCATGGGCTATTTATTTAAATGACTCAATCAGACTTAACATATTAATAAAACATATTAATAAAAGACTAATAATAATAATACTTAATATATCACAACTCTATCATGATCTGCGCCTCATATTGGTCGTTTAAGGCGCTACACCTTGCGCCTTTTGCCTTTTAAGACTATGATTTATCTTTGACAATTTTTTTTTCTAAAAAATTGTAGATACCATTGGAGAAGATGAGGAAGGAGAAGGAATTGTTTTGCAACAAAATCCATGGGAAGGAAGTGATCGTGATTATGAATATGATGAGGTAACTATCTGTTCTCACTATAGACAGGTCAACCTTTCTTTTGGGTTTAAATTTGATGTGATTCTTAAATTATTGTAATTGGTTCATTTGTTCTCCAGATTGGGATTGCGATATTGTGATTAGTATAATATGCTCTATTGTCTTGATATGGAGTACTACTTACATGTTAATTTAAAAAGTGAATTACTTGTGTGTTTTACAACATTCAAACCCCATTAATTGGGGAAATGATTTGTAGCATATCTACCCTTTCATGACACCATATATGTTGCTGGTAGCAAGCAACAATTTGTATGTACTTTGATGACCAGAGTTACATCTTAGAAATGCCGGTTGTAGGGTTTAATTTGTCGTCATGCAGTTCACAATCTGTGGACTTTCAACACTGGTGAATAGCTTCTTGTTGTATGTTGCACTCTCTAATGCTAGTTTGATTTTCAGCATGCTATCTTTAAAATTTTAAATACTTTAAGTTCCCTTCAGGATTTTGCATCTTTTTTCTCATATATGCCAATAAATGAAATGAGCAAGGGCAGGGAATGTGTAGCAGCTGTTACTTTGGTATTAATGGAGTTTCCTTTTTCCCCATTAGTTATACACTTATACTGTCATAATGACATTCGTCGCGCATTTGCCTCCCATCTCACCTTGCATTGTCTCTACTCAACTTATGTTAATTCTAGTTAACCATGTGCAGCTTCTTGGGCGAGTTTTCAATATTCTACGCGAGAATAATCCGGAGCTTGCTGGAGATCGGCGCAGGACAGTTATGAGACCTCCACAAGTTCTTCGTGAAGGAACCAAGAAAACTGTTTTTGTGAATTTCATGGATCTCTGCAAAACG
Source organism: Prunella vulgaris (assembly GCA_026898435.1). Classification (NCBI taxonomy): domain Eukaryota; kingdom Viridiplantae; phylum Streptophyta; class Magnoliopsida; order Lamiales; family Lamiaceae; genus Prunella; species Prunella vulgaris. The sequence goes on along the minus strand of JAPKLY010000073.1, from coordinate 686,906 downwards.
TATGCTATTCTTCCATAGGTTAAACTATTTTTGCTACTGAAATTTCACAATTATGATCTCCTGTCAATGACTCAATGCTTGAAATTAAATCTTGTGTGTTCTGGTATCTTTCCATTCTAAGACTTTTAGGTATTTGCAGACTTTGAACAAATAAGATAAGTTAATTTCCACGAGTTGCTTTTTATATATTTTGTAATCTTTTTGATGTTTGGTGAGATGGTCACTATTGCTCCTTGCCTCCTTGGGGCATAAATAGTTGGTTAATGATTTAATTTTAATGTTAACCATTTTATAGGATGCATAGACAACCTGAGCATGTCATGACTTTCTTGCTTGCTGAAATGGGAACAAGTGGGTCTCTAGATGGACAACAAAGATTGGTGGTCAAAGGGAGGTTTGCTCCCAAGAATTTTGAGGGAATTCTGAGACGCTATATTAGTAAGTTTATGTTTTATATTCACATATTATGTTCTAAAATGATTTTCTTTAGTCATTTTGCTTAATATTCCAAAACGAAATTGCAGCTCATTTATATTATTGAGTATTTTATATTGGTCTGTTGGTATGTGTTTGAATCTTATTCCTAAGGACTATTCTGCTTGAGGTTACTACTATTTCTTCAATTGTTGCAGATGAGTATGTCATATGCAATGGCTGCAAAAGTCCAGATACTATCCTTTCGAAGGAAAATCGACTCTTCTTCCTTAGATGTGAAAAGGTAGTTTTCTTTCTTCTCACAGTATAAAGCTCTCTTACTAGATCTAAGTAACTGAAAGTTGTCTTGTTAAAAAGAGCTACTACTTTTTCTCGAGGAGTAATCTAACTTGTTCAAAGTTAAATTGATTCACCTGGGCCTATGGTGATCGAACAGTTTGACCACGTTGTCGGATTGCTTTTCCTGAAAGTGACTTTTATCCAATTCCCCGCCCAACCCCCCTCCCCCTAAAAATAAAAAATAAAAAATCCTTCGGAAATTATATTTCTGTTGTTCTAGTCATCTGGTGCCTTAGGCAAATGATAACTGGTAGTTGTCCATTTGGAGAATCATTTTGCTTTTGAGGCCTTTGATGATTTTAAATATTTGCCTACATTGCCTGATTGTGAATTGAAGATCATTTCTGAACTGGAAGTCTGAGGCCTTGAGGAAGATATTAGATATGATCCCTTCAATCCTTTTTGGGAATTAATTTCAGTAGCTATTGTCCTCTGGTGCCTTAGGCACATGGTGAACAGTTGTCTACTTAGAAATGCATATTTTTTACAAAACTTGAATGCTATTTTCACCATTTTGCTGGAGGCCTGTGATGATTTAAGTTATTTGCCTACATTGTCTGATTGTGAATTGAAGAGCATTTTTGAACCTAGTCTGAGGCCTTGAGGATGATGAACCCTTCAAATTTTAATTGGTAGAAATTCCATTTGGAAATTGTGTAATTGTTACAAAGTTTAAATGTCATCATCATTTCACTCTCGAGGCCTGTGATGATTAAACTATTTGCCTACATTGTCTGATTGTGAATTGAAGAGCAATATGAACTCAGGTCTGAGGCCTCGAGGAAGATAATAATATCAGACACTTGAACCCGATTTAATGAATTCTTCATTTCTGTTCATACTTGCTACATGTTAATACTAAGCAAATTTACATCTTGGGTTGAAATTGTTGTAGTGTGGTTCTGGAAGATCAGTTGCTCCTATCAAGGCTGGATTTGTTGCTCGTGTTGGACGCCGGAAAGCTGGAACCTGATGAAGCTGGCTCTTGTTTTGGAATGATGTCTCTTTGTGAGTGCTTGATTTACATGTTATTTTGATGAAGAGAGAGCTTCCAACATAATTTGACATCCCAGTTTTTGTTCAAAAATTTGTTGTGTACTGCTTATGTATTTGATGATAACTTGATAAAAGATTGAGCAGAAACTTTATTGGAGGAGGTGGGGTTTTTTCTTCTCCTTTTCTCTTTCTTGGTATTTAGTGTGCACTGTCATTATAATTTTTAAGTCCTATGCCACTTGGCATCTTAAACAGGCATAACTTTTTTGCAGACATGTTTTTGGTTGAAAGTCTTCAAAATTGACTAAACTTGAAGTCTAGTTGAGTTATAGGGTTGAAGATGTAATAGAGGGGTTTTTGGTTGAAAGTCTTCAAAATTGACTAAACTGGAAGTGTAGTTGAGTTATAGGGTTGAAGATGTAATATTAAAAGAAAAAAGCAAAGAGGGATAAGTGTGTAAAAATTATAACAATTGCACACTCATATATTCTAAGAATTGTACACTTGTCCCTATTCATAATAAATCTATAAAATGTTCCTTTTAGTAACTGTGCATAATTTTAATCTTTATTTGGTATTGGAAAATTTTATCATAATAAATTGGTAGACATGACCAGAGAGAACATAAGTAGAGATGTCGAAAAAGAACAAAAAATAAAAGGAGACGATTTCCAAAGATATGAGTAGTAGTTTTATTTAAGAAATTTTTTGTACTTTTGACCCCCACAGGATATGTATTATTTTAGAATTGGTTTAATACGAATTTTTTTTTTTTACACTTGTAGTTCCAAATGTTGTACTTGTAGTCCTAAACGTTACAAAATTTACATATTTGATTCCAAATATTGATGGCTCCGTTAAATGCAAGGTATGCAACGTTAGTCCTATAATATTATATATTATTTTTAATTGCACAATAAAAAATTTCATAAATATTAAAGAATTAAATTATTTGAATTATAAATTAAAATTTTAAAATATATTAAATTTTAAATATCAATAAAAACAGAAATTTGAAAAATAATCATAATAAATAATTAAAAAATAAAATAAATCTTCAAAATAATTAAATTAAGTAGTATTTAAAAAAATCATTTAAACCTAATTAAAATCTAAAAAATTAAATAAATCAAGTAAAATAAAAAATTAAGTTTAAATTTATATATATATATATATAAATACTACAAAATCTTCAAAAAAATATTAAGTTGAAGAAATCTTTAAAAAAATAGGCCAAAGTTTAATAAAATCATATTTTTTAAAACTAGACTTCTTAATAATTAAATTAAAAAATAAATATATTTTAATTATTATTTATCTTGAATTAAAATTGAAATTTTTTAAAACTAATTTCTTAGTTTTAACTATTTTTTTAAGATTTAGTTGAATTTTTTAACTATTTATTAAGAATTTAATTTTATTAGAGCTGATAATTTCGGCCCGACCTATCCGATATTTGGGCTGGACTGGGCTCAATCTTTATAGGCCCGATTAGAAAATAGGATGGCCCAATTAGAAAATGGACCGGCCCGCTGAGTCTGTTTACATGTAAAAGATGATAATTTTGACCCAGCTCGATGGGCCGGCCCGGCCTACACGACATTAGGATGGGCTGGGCTACATTTTTATAGACCCGATTAGTAAATGGCTTGGCCCGTTAATATGATTTGGCACGATAGTAGACTCGGCCCGTTTGCCACCTCTAAATTTTATTTTTGAAGATTTAGTTGATTTATTTTAATATTTTTTTTATTTTATTCAATATTTATATCCTATAAGGCTTATTGCGCAATTAAAAAAATTAATGGGACTAAATCTGAAAATATAGATTAATGGGTTAAATACAATTAAATAAGAGTAAATCTTATGGGATTAACACTGCAAACCTTACATTTAACGGGGCTGTCAATGTTTTGGACCAAATATGTAAATTTGGTAACTTTTGGGACTACAAGTTCAAGAAAAAAAATCGTATGGAACCAATAATAAAATGTATGAGATCAATTCTAAAATAATATTTGTTTTGTGGGACCAAAAGTGCAAAAAAACTCTTTTATTTAAGGATTGGTCAGGGAGATGGTCTCTAATGTAATTTGTTTATCGATAAAAAAATAAAAAATATCGGTAAATATCGGTCTGTAATATCGATATCCCTTATTTTTTCCACAAATTAAACCAAATATCGTTATATATCGAGTTAATATCGAAATATATCGAGGAAATATCGAAAGATATCGATGAATTTTGGAAAAAACTCCAAAAATTAGTGTATATATTTAAATTTGTCACAACTGTAAAGTTATTTAAATTCTTTTATTAAATTTATGTATTAAATATTTGCTCTTAAATTTTTTATAATTTTTAAATTTACCGATATCGATATTTCCATAATTTTAAGATCTCGATATTTTCATCGATACCGATATTTTCAAACTTGATTATACTTAATTCAATAATACTATTATATTTATATTAGTATCATAATATACATTCTGACTGTTGGAAGTGTTTGTAAAAACAATATTATAATATTAGTTTATACAAAAATAATTATATATCCACCGTCAACACAAATATGATAGATCATACAAGTGGAAGATCTATTATTATTTTAGTTGATTTTATATGTCTGTTAATATGTCGGTGCATATACGATTATTTTTGTTAGTTCATACTTTATAGTAAAAATATTGATGTGATTCAACGACCATAATAATATTATTGAATGAATTTAGTTTTATACTATGCATGAATTACACTGAGGAGATTGCGTTCGTCACATCGTCACCAACTCACAACAATCAAGAATTAAGCTGAAGTACGCCATGAAAATCAAATCCAACTTCGTTATTGAAAGTAAGAATTTGCCCATCAAAAGAATACTCAATTTGTTTTACAGGAATTTGCACACTTTTTTTGTTCCGACGTCCCACATAAATTTACATACTACTAAAAAAGGAAACATTGATTTACATGCACACTCACAAGTCACAACGACAAATAAATAAACAAAAAGAGTGTTTTTCCAATTGCCACATGATAATCGAACACAATATTTCATATAATTCAAGTTAGATTAAGATTTTAAGTCATTATCTGATGTTTAAGAAAATTATCCTTCACGTGCATGGAAAAGTATGTGTTAAAGAAAATTCAATTTGCAGCACTTAATATGAGCCAGCAAATATTAACAAAATATAATAATTGTTTTTTTTCTACTTGCATGGACATAAAAAAAATGGGAAGGTGTTATCTCATATGTAACTGGTATACAGTGCACTCACTTAACAGTTAAAATTGTTTATACTAAAAAGTTGTGGATTCATATACTGAAAAGCTGCGGATTAATATACTGGAAAGTTTACATTGTTATTAATTTTTTAGTGTTAACTTTTCAGTATATCAATCTGCAACTTTTCAGTATAATTAACATTCACTTTTCAGTATAAACTGTTTCAACTGTTGAATGAGTGCACAGTGTACCTGATGCACATGAGACTTGCTCAAAAAAATTACACCAAGAGCGGAAAATTATAAAACGAAATACTACTCCATCCGCTCTTAGAAAATTCGCTCCTCTAAAATATCACCTTTAAATATATATATATATTATTTTAAAATAAAATAATAGTATATGAACAAATATTTGTAAATTTTAATGAATTTGCATATAAATTAATTTTTTTAATAATATGTAAATTTGAGTGAAACGTTTAAATAAAAAAAATGTGTAAACTTTTCGGTGACAAAAGTATTTAAAAAAAAAAAAAGCTCTCCCAACAGTTGCTGTTGATATATGAAGACAAGAAGTCTTATAGAGCCCAACTAAATAAAATTGTATGGAATGAAAATGACACGAAATAAAAGTCATAGTTTTCAAATAGATGAATTATGATAGATTACTTAGTTTTTAGAAATAAAGGTCATAATAAAATTATTTCAAACACTTATGACTTTATTATCATTACTCACATTCAAAGTTCCCTACCAAATAACTCCTAAATTACGATGGACAAGAGATAAATACTGAAATACAATATTTCAACACCATTAACCACTTTTCCAAGGAAAATTGAGTAGAGGAAGAAGAGGGTTGACTTATTTATCTATAGATTTTATTTTATTTTATTTACTAAAATTCATTATTGATTTTGGTTTTCAGAAAGCACCAATAAAAAGATCAAAATCTGAGCTGGAAAGACTCTGTGGATGATTGTTGAGGTGACTTTTATTTGACATTTTAATGATAATGAAAATAAGAATATATTTTATTTTATGTTTTTAATAGTAATTTATTAGTTGTATGCTCTGATTTTAAAAATGTGAGCTAAAAGAAGGTCGTTGGTGGCATTGGAAGGTTATGATTGAAGAGATATAATATTAGGAGGAAAAATAATTAATTAAAATAAATATTGATTATTTTATTTAAAAAATAAATAGTGTATTAAAATTTTTATTCTCATTGATCAATATAATTACTCTACCATTATTTTCATTAAAAAAAAATCCAACCAAACGTGTCTTTTTTATAGGAACTAATGAAAAATAGAGCCTCAAGTTAATATATAGTAAGAATTAATGAGTTTAAAGGTCTGCAAATTACAATTAACTTGTCCCATTTTCATATTTTCAAAGTTTAAAATTAACTTTATGAAAAATAAAATTTCCCCATTTTCAAGATAATTTTCACACTTTCTATTTTGAAAAGTCTTCATACCTTAAAAAGAAAATAATTTACATTTACAAAAGTCAATAAAATACACTTTTTATATTTTATTATTTAACTTCACACTCACATACTTCATTTTTTCTTAAACTGTGTGTCATGTCTATTATAAAAAATTAGTTGAGACAGAGAAAGTATAAACTAAAAACATACGTATTAATGTATTATATACACTTGATATTTTACTTTGTGATTGGATAGATGAATTTGGGGCTATATATGTTCAGTCCACAACTTAAATATACTCTACTTACTTAGGTAAGATATTCAAATAAATACTCCTTCCTTCCCAGAATTACTATTTTTTTAGTATTCTTGGGCACGCGAATAAAAAAAGTGAGTATGTGAATATAAAATTAAATAATAAAAAAATGGTATTTTGTTGACTTTTGCGAGTGTAAAAGGTTTCCTTTATACATGTGTGAAAGTAGAATTAGAACGTCCAAATAAGAAAAATGTGAAAGTAGTTTTGGGACGGAGGAAATAGATTTCAAATATTTAATTTTGATTTTACTTCAATTTTTTTAATATTTAAAGAAATCATATTATCTAAAATCTATAAAAAAATTTAAATGTTTTTATTTTTAATATTCACTCCGTCCCACTGTAAGTTGCTCATTTTGTCATTTTCGTCCGTCCAATTATATGTTCCTCATTTGCTTTTTTACCTTTTTAGGAAATTACTATTAATTTTTTTTATTATTTTCAATATTTTTTACATTATTCATATTATTTTTTTACTTTTTTCCATCACATTGCTTGTACTATATAAAGGCCGTTCATTAGGTGGTGTGTCAAGTGACATGTCACATGACCCTCTAAATTTAGGGGCCCAATTTTTTTCCTCCTCCTTATTATATGCACCCACCGGCCACATCTATAAATAGTGCACACACTTTACATTTTTTTTTAATTAGAAATATTTATAAAATACTATAAATACATTCTTTATTTTTCTCTCAAAATATGTGCACCCACCCTTAATTAATGGAAAAAATTACAAATGCATAATTTTTTTTTTGGTTAAAATACCACTATTTTTAATAATTAATTTTCTTTTCAAAAGAAAGAACTCCAAAATAATGAAAAAGAAAAAGAAAAAAGTAGTAAAAAAATCAAATAGTTTTTGTTTGTAAGGTTAAAAATATCCCAAAAGCGAAAAAAAAAACTAGAAAAATATGAAAGAATAAGCAAATAAATAAATAAATAAATCTAAATATCTTTAACAAACAACCCAAACAAATCTCTTGATTATTTTTCGAAAAAATATATTCTTTTTGGAGAAAAAGTAAATAAGAAAGAATAATTTAAAATCAAACAAACTTTTGATAATATTATTCGAAAATAGGCTAAAAGTTTGACAAAATATTAGAAAATTGTACCATTTTTTTTTCTTCGTATAATCAGAATCGAAAATATGATGTACTTGGATAGTTGGATGTAGAAACTGGAGATTGAGAGAGAGGAGAAGAAGAGGAGAAATGAAGATTGATGAAGGAGGAAAAAAAATGTTATTCTTGCTATTTCTATTTCGTATTTTCAAATCTCACAATTTTTATTCTATTTATTCAATAGAGAGTAAGCGAAATCGGAACGGACTGAGTGAGATAATGCATACGTGGTGTTGTGAACGTGAAGAAAAGAAAGAGAGAGAAAAAAGAACGGAATAGAGAAAGAGGGAGGTGAGTAATTATTATTTGTTTTGAAATTTTGTATGCTGTGAATTTGATTAGTAACATTCGAAGTATTTATTGAAATAGTCTTCCCGCACTATGTAATTTAGGGTCTCATTTTAAAATTTAGCACAGGACCTCTATATTTTTTGAGACGGACCTATACTATATTAATATTTTTATATACTTTTTAATACTCATGTCCAAAATATACAACTTATGGGTTGGGGGTTGGGGGTAAGTGAGTTTTTTTTTTTAAATTACAAATAATTATATGCATACGCAACCCTGCCACACATCGTTGAATCGAATATTAAAATAGTCTGTCAAATCACTCGAAGAAAAATGTTTTCTAGATGTTATTAATTCCGGACATATTTTACATAAGTATTACTCCCTCTGTCCCAAGATAAACTTCACACTTTTCTTATATGAACGTCTCAACTCTTTTTTCACACCCCAAAAAAGGAAACAACTCACACTCATAAAAGTTAATAAAGTACATTTTTTTAGACTGAAGCAGTATTTGCCAACTTGACGTTATGCATTTTCATTTTATTAAAAAAAAAAAACCCCCTCATATATGTTTTCAATATAAACTGATAAACATTAGAATTATTGCATTTTCTTTATCTGTTTTGAGCTCTTTAGTCTCTTGAGCTACAGAGTTTGATCTGATCCATCTCTTGATCAGCTACTAGTGTGAATTTTCATAAGATTCTGTTTCTCGAAAATTGTCCCTGATTAAAAAAAATTAAAAATTAAAAACTGCCATCATTTCCACTTTTCTATTTTCTTGATGGTAACTGTATTTTTTTTTAAAAATTTTTTATAGATGAATGATGTTTATTTTATTATTATGTCTCTGGTCAAGAAACATTGTTATCATGAATTTCTTTTCGGCTGCCTAACCTGGCTACACATCAGCCTTTCACTTCTAAAATTAGTCGAGAAAAATAAAATTCTTCTAAAATTAGTCAAATGTTAACAGAAAAAGGTTTGGTGATATCAATTAATGTTTCCGGATATCACATTCAATTGCAAATAGGACAATATTCTTTCTTTTGATTGATTTGCACCAAAACTGGATGTGTTTTTAATATTTGGCATGATTTCAAAGAATAAGAATAAATAATTAATTCATCAATTGAGCATTTAAGTTTTTTTGGAGTCACAATATACATGTTTTATTTTTTAAAGTTAAAATATTTTAAAAAAAAAATAACACAAGCAAGACATATTAGATGGCCATTCACAATTGAGACACTCGACTAATAATAAGAATAAAAAACTTTGACCTGTTAAATTTACATCACAATTTATCCATCTCACCCTACAATAGGGATGTGGATCCCCTTCTGTACAGGAGGATCCTGTGCAGAAAGAGGACCGTTAGATCACACACACATATGCGGATGTTTGCGCATGTACGTGATCCAACGGTCCTCCTTCACACACGATTCTTCTGTACAGAAGAAAATCCTATCCCTACATCATTATTGATCTACTACTTCCAACTTCACATCCATCTCTCTGAAGCTCATACTATGAGGTCTCAATTTTGTGCCTTCATTCTTAGTTGGAGTAAACCATTGCAAACTCGTCATACACTCTTTGCTCTAGGGAGGATATATATTCCTAATTTAACCTCTGGCTGATTTTAAATTCCAACAAAACTATTATTCTCTCCTTCACAAGAGGCTTGCTTGGATTTCTTCTCGAGTGAAAATCACAATGTGGGAAATATTTTGCTTTAAGTACCCGAAAATTAAAGAAAGAATCTCCACCTTATTTACCCAAAGGGCAAAATAGTCATTCCTTCATTTATATATATATATATATATATATATATATATTTTTTTTTTTTTTTGAGAAATTGGTTCTCGGGTACATGTTTTTTTCAATTTTTGTTGCGGAGTCACAGCTGTAATTTTTTTTTTTACTGGTAGCCCAATATCCTAGTTTCTTAGGTTAACACCCACCTATGTGCCCTATCTTTCTACTCTACACCATGACCCGACATAATATTTATTTTGTATGAAGAAAGTAAAAAAAATCAGATATACAACCTCATTAATATACCACCTATGTGCCCTATATTCTATAGACTAAATAAAGTCTTTACCTACGCCCCTTCCCCTCACCATTATTTAAAGGTTTTATAATATTCAATTTTTATATTTATTATTAATTTTGCTTTTAGTTAAAAAAAAAACGAAAAATTTCACAAGTTCGAAAAAAAAAAGTAAAAGTTCAAAATACGTTACTTTCGTTAATTTCTATTTTCTGTGTAAGTTCGATTATAAATTTATTACAACAATACTTCTTTCTCTCTCCTCTCTCCTCTCTCATTTCTCCCTCTCTCTCTCCCTTGTTAATCAAAATTGTCATCAATCAATTCAACCATCATAATTTTTTTTACTTATTTTTATATGTACTTTTTTTTAACAATTTAATTGTATTCAATTTTCTCTTATTTTTTTATAAAATTCCTGAATATTTAACATTTTAATTCAAATTAACGGATCATTCATAAATTCAAAAATAAAATACGTAAAATTTCAAATAAGTCAAAAAACTTGAGGCACTGTAGTTTGCTTGATCCACACACCAATAAAAACTTTAAGTTGTATTCATTCCAGAAATAAAAGCCGCAAGTTGTAAAAAAAAAAAAGCTGCAAGTTGTAAAAAAAGAAAAAAAGATAAATTTGATAATTTTCTTAGGACGTGGCTACTTTTCCTCCCCACATTTCTTTCAACCACTATTCACTTCCAAAGCTCCAACCTTTCTTCACCGAAATCACAGCAATCTCAATCGGAAATCAATTGCTCAGCCTCCATGAACAGCCATCCTTGCCATCAGAAATTGCACAATTTAGCTGGGAATCTCAAAAGCCACTACTGCCCTGTTACCATTGTCGCCGGAATCCGCCATAAAACGTTGAAGAAGCAACAACCACTGCACCACCCACACGCTGAAATCAGTTCCCATGGCCGCAGCAAACACCACAGCGACACAACCTCCGTCGCGTCGGAGAAGATGGAACCACGCACAGCAGCCACCATCCGAGCCCAGCTGTCCTCTGTTCTCGATGAAGTTACCGTCGCCGTCAATTGGAAGCTCAACCCACTGCTAATTCACGCCTGGAAATGAAAGCCGACGCTAGAAATTTCAGAGTAAGCCCAATCTCCTCAGCCTTCCACTCTTGCCAGAAACGTTCGCCTCCGCACACCAGTCCACCGTTCGACTCCTCCACGCCCACACCGAAATTCATCCCCTATTTCCAGCCCAACTGCCGGAACCAACTTCGCCACCGGCACCGTCAAGAACAGCCTCGCGCCGCCCTTGTTCTCGCCTCTAGCCGGAATTCTCGACGCCGCTCAATGACAGAATTAATTAGCCAAAAAAAGATGAAGAAAGAGAGAGAACTTTAGCAAAGAGGGATGATAGGGAATGAGAGAGAATGAATGGTGTATTGTGCGTGGGTTATTTAACCGAGAGAATTTTAATTGAAATATGATTTGATAATTTCTGAAATCGGTTAGTGGGTTCCCACACCACCCAACTTTTTTAATCTAGGGGTAAATTTGGTATATAAGGACACTGTTTTGGTTTCTCACTAATTAAAATTTTCAACGTGACTTGGCAACAAAAAGTCTATACATTATGTACTCCTTAACAATTATCCTTTTTTTAAAAAAAATAATTGCTCCACCAAAGTTTTTTAAATTAAAAGAACACATCTGCTTATTTATATTATATATATAATATTTAGGAAATATGTCATAAACTTTAAAATTCAATAAATCTAAAAATCAAATTATGTAATTCATATTTTCTCTCACCCTAGACTTAAGCATATTCAATGATTTAATATAATTATATAAGAAAATAACAATTCAAGTAAGTTCAATTTAAAAGTATATCACACTATCAATTTAAATTGACAAAATTTATATGAAACGTTTTACGTTGTGAAACATATAATATATATTAAAAATTCGCGGATTCATGGTTGGGTCAGGTCGAATTTGGATAATTTTCTCAAATTCTCGCGCAAGCACAATTTCCAGGTTTTTCGCTCCAAGGTATGTTACTTTTAGGCAAATGCATGTTACATTAAGACAATATGTATGTTACAATCAGACCAAATGTTATTTATATATATATATATATATATCACTTTTTTTTAGAAATAACATTTTTTTTCATTCCATAAAGAGCAAAATGTGTGTTATTATAAGAAAAAATATTACATTTTCATACGTATATTTTTATTTGTATATAAATAATTATTTTATTTTATAATAATACATATAAAATAGTAAAACGTGTGTTATTACATGAATCAATATATCTAACTTTAAGAGATGATGGTTAAATTATAAAAATACATATTTGTTCTTAAGAAAAATACATTTTATCCTACAGTAACACATGTTTGCCCATATAGTAACACAAATTGGGGAGCAAATATGTGTTACAATCTTATAAAATGTTGTTATTTTGCATATATTTATTTATTTTTATAGAATAAATACTTTTTAACATAATATAAGAGAAAAATCATGTGTGTCTATAAGAAAACTTATTGATTTTTTATAAATTTTTGTTTATTTGTATAGAAATAAATTTTTTTATGTAATAGCACATATAAAATAGTAAAAAAGTGTGTTAATATATGAATCAATATACCTAGATTTAAAGGAATGATGATTGAATTAAAAAACACATATTTGTTCTTATAAAAGTACATTTTCTCTTACATTAATACGTATTTGCTCATATTGTAACACGCATGTTTGATAGAATTAACATGTTATAACTAGCCACATAACAAACACGATTAATAAATTCTTTGCTCATATTATAACACAAATTGGGGAGCAAATGCGTGTTACAATATTATGAAATGTTGTTCTTTTTATATATATTCATTTATTTTTATATAATAAATAATTTTTCATATAATACAAGAGCAAAATGTGTGTTACTATAAGAAAATTTATTGTTTTCTCATAAATATTTATGAAAAAAATGAATATTTATGGAAAAATAATATTTTTTTATAGTAACACTTACTTTTTATTAGATTGCATGAACAAATGTTATTTTTACAAAAATAAATAAATATATATAAAGAAAACAACATTTAATATGATTGTAACACACATTTTGCCTATTTATAACATGCATTTGCCCAAATTGTAACATAAATGAGAGCGAAAAAATTTGGAATTATAGTTGTGAAAATTTTGAAAAAAAAATGACCAAATCTGACCCGACCTGATTAAGGATCAGCGAATTTTTAATATATATGGCATGTTTCACACCGTGAAATGTTTCACATGAGTAAGCCTCATTTAAATTATATGACATAATAAAATTCAATTGAAATAACATATTAATGCTTAACAAGTAGGATTCACGCAACGAATTTGAGAATTTAGACAGCTGAATTTGCTATGTGGAGAATTTGATACGCAGGTTCATGAATCGCATCCTTTTAGAGGACATGTGTAAATCTGATAATGTATTATCATAATTTTAAAAAAATCCATGCATCATAACTGCAAGTTCCATCCAGAAAGGCACTCCTCTCTATTCGCCCCTCTCAACATGGAAAGACACTGTGCACTAAGAATGACAAATAAAGGATACTATGAGTAAATTTCACGGTGAAGTTAACTAGCGTGTTATAAGTATTTTTAAATAATACTTTCTCCGCCCCATAGCAATTCACAAGAGGGAAAGCAAAAAAATAAAAAAAAAAGTAAAAAAAGTAGTGTATTGAGGGGTAATTTAGTATAATTTTATGTAAAAAGTAAAGAAATTAGCTGGATTGAGTGTAATGTGGGCCCAAAACGTAAAAAAAGTAATGACATTTTGTGTAAATATGTAGATATTATGAGAGTGAAATTTAAAAGAATTTTCTTTTTTGGGTGTGCAAGTTCTTGCGAAACGTCCCAAAAAGAAAAGTCTGTATTTTTTTATGGGACAGAGGTAATATTAGATATTTTATTTAAAATATATTCTAATATGATAGTAATATTGTTTATACGTAAAATTGTTTTGAGTGGCGACATAAAAATTCCTTAGAGCATCTCCAACGCCGCGCTCTGCTGGCGTGGAGATGCAAATTATGCTCCAAGACTGCTTCATCTCTGGCGCTAGATTGGTGAGAGTGAACAGTGTCGCGCTCAAATGAGCGCGCACTGTTCACAGCGCTGCACATTCTGTTTTTTTGTTCTTTTTTTTTATTTTATTTAAGTTATACTTTATATGTTTTTATGTTTAAGTTGTGATACTTTTATGTTTAAATTGTGATACTTTTAAATTAAAATTGTGATACTTTTATTTAATAATTAAATTATAATATTTTTAAATTGAACAATTAAATTGTAATATTTTGTAGTTGAATAATTAAATGTAATTTTTGCTTAAATCATAAATAATATATTACAATAATTTAAATTATAATTAAAATACTACAACATACATTACAATGCATAAAATACATTAAACATAATAATTAAACATCCTAATAATTTAAATACTTGAAATTAAGCATCCTAGTAATTTAAATACTTGAATTGAAAATACTCTAACAATTAATAGTCTCCGAGATTGCTTCCCGATCCTCCGAGATTTTGAAAATATCCACCATACATATCAAAAGTGTTAGCCGGTGATTGTTGTAGGTGTTCTTCATTTTTCTTCATAATAATTTCCTGTTTCACTCGAAAATATTCACACCGACGTGGATCAGAAATGGTATCCAAGTCAATCATCATAATTTTATTTTCTTCTTGCATTGTAGTGGCTTCAGCTAACTGCTTCTTCGCTGCAATTTCTTCTCTTCGAATATCATTTTTCTGCTCTTTTTTTTCACGAGACTGTTTTAGATAACTTAGAAGTTCTTCGTTATCTTTATGCACGATGCGTACAGCTGCACTCATATCTCCAATATTTTTTCTCTTCATTTTGGATTTTTTTTATCCCTTCAGGTCGTTGTGATGGTGAAGACTCACAACTACCACTAGCATTTTCATCACTTAAATTGATTGAAAATGAGGATAGTCCAGGTTTTGGAGACAACGGAGTAGTTTGTCGGGACTTTCGTGTTGTATTTTCCCATTGCGGAAAATCTTTCATGATGCCCCAGACGTGGTCAAATTTGAATACTTTTTGGGTATTGGTCGGATCACTCGCGTACAAATTTTTTGCCATCTGTAACTGTAATATAAAATAACCATATTAGTAAAATTATATACTAATGTGCAATTAAAAAATAGTTTACTTACGATGTCCTCCTCAGAAGCTCCACTTAGATTTGTACGTTGAGTCTGCTCCACCAATGCTATCAATTTTGCAATATGTTTTTTTATAATGCCTATACGACATTCAATTGATCTTTGAGGGCGATCAACGATACTTGACTCTGGCAGTCTAGAGTTGTACAATGCTAAAACACGAGCCCATAATTCAGATGTCGGTTGGTATCTCCCTATAATTGGATCTTGAGAAATTTCTTTATATGACTCACAAAGGATTTGATCTTCAATAAATGAGTAATTTTGACGTGAATTGGCCATTTAAGGTGTGGTAGAGTTGAAAGTGTGTGATAAGGTGAAATAATAAACAGAGAAAGTTTGTATTTAAGTAAACAGATGATAGATGTATATATAGAGGGAAAATGTGTGTTAGGTGTAAGTGGTAGATGTAAGTGGTAGATGAGAGTGGTAGATGTGAAAAAGCACAATCCATGTGCAATCAATTATGACCGTTGATAACGAATTTGATATTTTAATCTCCACCGTAGATCTCATCTTAAAAGTTGTGAGTGTGTAAAAAAGCACAATCCATGTGCAATCAATTATAACCGTTGATAACGAATTTGATCTTTTAATCTCCACCGTAGATCTCGTCTTAAAAGTTGTGAGTGTGTAAAAAAGCACAATCCATGTGCAATCAATTATAACCGTTGATAACGAATTTGATCTTTTAATCTCCACCGTAGATCTCATCTTAAAAGTAGTGAGTGTGTAAAAAAGCACAATCCATGTGCAATCAATTATGACCGTTGATAACGAATTTGATCTTTTAATCTGCACCGTAGACTTAATCTTACAAGTAGATTTTCTCCTCTATTTATTTTCTACCTATCTCATCCATTTTCTACCTATCTCATCCATTTTCTTTGTCGAGCCTTGCATAAATATGAATCCAAATAATTTTGGCCTTTCTCAACCAAACTCATCTTCGGACTCATCTAGTGATGAGTACTCTCTTGAAGAAAATATGATAGTTCAACAAATCCACAACAATAATCTTATCATAGCCGAAATTTTTAGAATTCATGGTGAATCTTCCACTCATAGAGGCTCAGTTTCTGGTCATAGAACTATCAATCGTGATCGAGAAGCAGCGGCGAAACGGTTGTTCAATGATTACTTTTCTGATAATCCAACATTCGATGCAACAATGTTTCGTAGGCGTTTTCGAATGGCTCGAACTTTATTCCTCCGAATTGCTAATGCCGTTAAACATCATGATGGTTATTTTGCACAACAAAGAGACGCAACAGGACGGCTAGGCTTGTCAACGCTTCAAAAAATAACAGCTGCATTCCGTATATTAGTGTATGCTTTGCCAGCGGATGCTACTGATTAGTACATCAATATTGGAGAGTCTACTGCAATTGAATGTGTGAAAAGATTTTGTCGTGCTGTTGTGGAGATATTCGAAGAGTAATATCTAAGATCGCCTACTTCCAATGATATTGCTAGACTACTTTTTATTGGAAAACAACGTGGGTTTCCAGGTATGTTAGGTAGTTTAGATTGTATGCACTGGAAATGGAAAAATTGTCCAACGGCTTGGGCTGGGCAATATGCAGGTCGCAATGGATCACCGACTATTATTCTTGAGATTGTCGCTGATTATGATCTTTGGATATGGCATGCATATTTTGGTATGCCAGGAAGGAATAATGATATTAATGTGCTTGAAAGATCTCCTTTGTTTACAGATCTAACTAGAGGTATTGCTCCTCCTGCAAATTATGTCATTCAAGGAAAAGAATACAATATGGGGTATTATTTAGCCGATAATATTTACCATAAATGGTCAACTCTTGTGCAAACAATTCGCGATCCACGCTCTGCAAAAAATAAATATTTTGCTATGAGACAAGAATCGTGCAGAAAGGATGTGGAGCGTGCATTTGGAGTTCTTCAAAGTCGTTTTGCGATTGTGGCAAATCCTGTTCGCTTTTGGAGAAAAGAAGATTTGTGTGATATAATGAAAGCGTGCATAATCATGCACAATATGATAATTGAAGATGAACGTGATCTTGATGCACCGATTGAAACTACAATCGATGTACAAACTCCCGATGTAGAAATGGTGAATAATGAATCTTCATCCTTTCAAGCATTCGTCTCTCGATTTAGATAAATTAGAGACGGAGACACTCACACGGCACTTCGTAATGCACTGATTGATCATATGTGGGAGGAATATTCTAATTTCGAGAGCTAGACTACTATTATTGATGTTATGGGTTTTTTTTTTTTTTTAAGTTTTGTGTGCTTTTTTGTGATGTGTTTATTTGTGTTTTTTTAAATTATGTATGATTTTATAATTGTATTATCATTTGTATTATGAATTTTAAATTAATATGTATGATTGTATGATGTTATTAAATTTAATTTTATTCTATAATTTTTATTCTATAGTTAGTAAATTATTTTTAAATTAAAAAATAATTTATATTATTTGAAAATTAATAGTATAAAATAATAATAAAATTATGTAATTATTAAATTCAAATTAATATAAAAAGAATATAATAAAAAATGAGAAAATATATGTAGCGCAGAATGTAGCGCGAATGGTTGGAGATGAACTATAGATTTCGCGCTAGAGTAGCGCAGGGTTCGCGCTAGAGTAGCGCGAACCCTTGGAGATGCTCTTACATTATAAGACTTCCTCAGACACCCTTCTCTTCGGACTAAAAAAGATTCTTAATAATACTAGAAAGAGATATTAATTGAAACATTATTAGAGTACTAGTGAAAAATAAACTAAAAAAACTACACATGGAACGCTCATAAAATCATACATAATTATTTCAATTTCTACCACTTTTTGAAATGCCAGCATAGGTTTATCATCATGTTTGAGGGTATACATATATATATATATATATATAAATTAATCTTGGATTAATATTATCTCTACCGAGAGAAATCAAGTAACATGATCTCACTATTTAATTGACATGATCGGGTTTACCACTTTTTAATTATTTGTGTGTGTGTGTTTTTTTTTTTTCATAAATAATTCTGATGAGATGGAATTGTATGATTTGAAAGGTTCACAGTGAAGAAAATTAAAAGGAAGCTCTCCATTTTCATACAATAGTATAATGTGGTGATAATATGAAGGCAATGCTGTTCTCTTTTATGAATCTTCAAATAATGAACTTCTTTTGCATAAAAATGTTTGTCGAATAGTAAATACTTCTCTTTAAATATAATAAATTCTTCTACTTTGTTTTTCGTGTTATATTATCTAATTTTAAGTTGGGGTGAATATTTTTTGATGATGAGACGTTTTAAATTTTCAATTAAGTACTAAAACTATATTAAGAAATGAATTTAGAATAATATAAAATAAATCTTTAAAAAAGAAAAAAAAAGAGTCAAGCATTGTTCAGAAACACTTTCATGAACTCAAATTCACGGAAATGTAGATCTCTCATCCGCCGCTTGTCCACCACCGCCCATTTCTTCGACAGTGTCCCTCATCCACCACTACCACCGTAGTCTGTTCCATTGAAGATTGAAAATTTGAGACACTACACAGAAGACGCAGATCTGTAGATTTAAAGGGGTCTTCCTTTTTACTCCCTCCGTCCCAACATTTTCTTCATAGGTGGAGTTTCACGCATATTAAGAAAAAGCAAAGTATATGAGTGTGAAGTTAAATAATAAAATATAAAAAATGTACTTTATTAACTTTTGTGAGTGTGAGTTATTTCCTTTTTTGGGGTGTGAAGAAAGAGTTGGGACATCCATATAAGGAAAGTGTGAAATTTATCTTGGGACAGATGGAGTATCTTTTTACTCTTTTCTCTTGGTATCTCTGTAGATTAACAGGTTCATCATTTCCAACGGTACCGTTTTTACGGTGTCAATTGGTAGGATGACCCTTTAAATTTTTTCTTTTTTTTTTAATTTCTGTTGTTTGTTCTTGGTTATGAAGTACTATCTTTTCTAGTTTTTTAGTTTTAGTATTTAATTTTCTTCTCCTCTACTTGTTAGTTGTGAGATTTTCTACGGCTCGTGTGGAGTCCCCCTGTAATGAGTTCTGGTATTTCTACTTTGAAGATGTGCTTGAGATTCAAATCTGGTAGTGTGTCAGATGATATTGGATCCTGTAGGACTCTCTATTGATTTGCAGGTTTGATCGAGATGGATGTTATTTCTTTTAGATGGTGAAAATCACCTTAGTGTGGGGTGTATTATTTGCCGTAGAATTTTAAATGATTGTTAGCATCTGTCTTGTGTACTCTTCATATCCTCTAAATTGGTTTGGAGCAGTCTATGTCTCTCCTGTTTGGTGAAGGGGGTGAGAAACTGATCTATTGTACTATATTTTTCTCTTCATATTTATGAAAGATCATTTCCTTTCATAAAATAAAATAAAATAAATTCACGTAAATGTTCTCCTTCGAAGTGATACTGTTTAGCATACAAAAATATCGTTGTTTAGAATATAAAATATCATTATGTAGTGATTTGAGAAGAACCACATAAAATAAAATATTTTTGGAACAATATATTATAAAAAAAAAAATTCGCGTAAATTCAAATTCACAAAAAATATACTCATATTTTCAGGCTGTGTTTACTTCCAGGATAAGGGTCAATCTTGGTTAATCCAACAAGATGAATTAGAGTTGGTTAATCTACATTCTACGGGTATCTAAATATTTACTATTATATTTTCAATTGTCGTAACAAATATATTAAAATCATAAAATTCTTAAAAAAAAAAAAAAAAAGAATAAACATACATTGCATTAGTCCTAAAAATAAAAAAATCAAAATGAAACCCTAACCTTACACGTCTCAATGGTTCTGAGATTTGGGGAAGACTGTGCTAAAATGAGATCGCACTTCTTTAATTATAATTCCGATTGCGGAGCTTCAAATATGAGTGGCACTTGAAATTAATTCCAGCAATATGAATTGGACATAATTTATTATTACATTGAGAGAAGTTGACGTTAATTTATACAATCTCGTGTTATGAAAACGGTCTCACAAAAGACTTTTGCCTTTCAATTTTAATAACTATGGTCATCAAGTTTATTACCAAACCCATCCATCTAGGAAAAAAAAAAAAACAGATCCTTGTATTATTACCAACAATCTGTAATTTCGTTTTATATACTATTAATAAATTTATATAATAATTACACATGGATCTTAATATTCCCTACATGTATGCACACCTATGAACCACAAATTAGTTAACCACTTGATTATATAACACTGATAAACACGACGATTTGTTGTATGCTTTTGATAAAGTATCATAGTGGGGTGAGTTAATTAATCACTGTACTTTTTAATTTCTTTTCGAAAAAATATTATAATAATTAGGGATTAAAGATTTGTAAGCTCGTGTCTTTATTTTAAATTTGATCTGCATGCAAGAGTTAACACATTTTGGTATTGATTTCTGTAAAATTAAATATATTTTGATTTATAGAAAAACAAAAATCAAATATTTTTAAATCTATAGAACTAATATAAAAAACATACTATAATCTATGTGGACTAAATTCAAATTCATGATATATTTTAGGACTATAATCTGACAAGTGCAAATAATATAGAAAAGATCATTTACAAGTGCGAAAATTCCATCTAATAATTATTAAGAATTAGGACGAAACATTAAAATTTTACGAAGACATTTACACGTCTAATATCCCCGTTAACTGAGAAATGAGAAGACGAAGATTGCATTAATTCGTAATAAAATTATCAAAACGCAGAGGTATAATTAGTTACTCCCTCCGTCCACGATAAATGGTCCACGTTGCCTTAAATGGTCGTCCACAATAAATGGTCTACTTACCTAAAATGAAAAATTTACAATAATTATTTTTATTTTTTATACACATATACTCACTTTTACACATCACATCAAGTACTTTTTTAATAATTAAATACTCCCTCCATATTTCTATAAGTTGCTCGTTGCTTTTGGGCACACGAATTAAGGTAAAAGTGAAAAAGTATAAGTGATGTGATGGAAAAAGTGAAAAAGTATAAGTGATGTAATAGAAAAAGTGAAAAAGTATGAGTGATGTGATGGAGAAAAGTGAAAAAGTAATGAAAATATTGTAAAAAATATTGAAAATAATAATAAAGAAGTGAATACTAGTTTCCATAAAAGGTAAAAAAACAATGAACAACTTATAGAAAGACGGACGAAAATGGCAACATGAGCAACTTATAGAAAGACGGAGGGAGTATTTTTTTATACTAATACACTCACTTTTACACATCAACATCTACTTTTCTTAATAACTGTGCACAGCAAGAGTAGTCCAATTTTCATGGACGGAGGGAGTATTAAACATTTAAGGAAATAATACCCCCTTACAAATAAGAGTAATTTTCTTATACATGAAATGCACTGTGTAACTCAAATATATTATTAAAAAAATCATACATGATATTGCTAAAAATATATTTTAAAATTCATTTTTTAATAATAATATATGCAATTTTTTAATTCTAAATAATACCCCCTCCTGCCCCCAAATTTATTCTCATTCCCATTTTATAAAATATTATTTTATTATCACACTCACAAACAATCACTTTATTCTCTAGTGGACTCCACAATTATTCCACAATATCCTTACTTATTTTTTTTACTTTATCTCATTTTTCTTAAAATCAGTGTCCACATAAATGGGATCACAATTATTCCACATTATCCTTACTTTTTGTACTTTATCTCATTTTTCTTAAAATCTGTGTCCACATAAATAAGAATAAATTTGAGGGATTGAGGGAGTATAATTTTTTAAAAATAAATTTAAAACAAAGCTATAAATAAAGCTTCCCCCAATTCACATGCCAAATCATTCAAAACTATTAAATTGACGACCTATTCCAAAGTCAATGAGGCAATTAATTAATTAAATTATTTCCACATACTTTTAATAAAATAATGTAGTCTGAGTTGGACAAAGTCTGTGCTTAGAGGGAAAAAAAAGAAGGCTGGGATTAAATGAGTTGGAGTATTTACTAAGCGTAACTCTCTTTAAAATACATCTCCTTCTCTATAATATGTTGTCATACATATTATATCATATATTACCTCATGAGACACCATCTTTTATATATATATATATATATATATATATGTGTGTGTGTGTGTGTGTGTGATGTGATAATTTTATAGCATTTTTTAAAATTTAAATATTATAAAAATTTAATAAAAATAATTATTATATTTCAAGTGTGAAACGATCTTGAACGACACATATTATATACACATGTATACATATATATGACAGTAGCAAGATTTTTGAAGGTTCAAACAAAGTTTTGCACAAAAAATATATTTAGATTGCATGGGGAGGAAGAGATTTATTTTATGGGATTATAATTTTCTGTTAGAAAGATTCAAATTAAATCTTAATCCTGTAAATTAAATAAATTTTTTTATTCACCCGGTCCATTATGCAACCTAAATGTATTTTTCATATATTCCCCAATCTCAAGATAATTTTCACACTTTTTATTTTGTATTGTCCCAAATTTTTTCACATTAATTTTTTTTTTTTACATTTCACAAAATTAAGTAAAATATAATTTTTATATTTTATTATTTAACTTAACATTAATGTATTCTAACTTTTTTAAATTATGTGCCATGTATGCTAATAAAAAATAAGTAAAATTGAGAGAGTAATTTATAAACTAAACATTCACAGGACAAATATACTCCCCCATCTATGAAAATTAGTCCACGTCGCCTTAAATAGACGTCCACAATAAATAGTCTACCTACCCAAAATAGAAAAATTTCAATCATTATTTTTATTTTTTTATACATATACTCACTTTTACACATCATATCAAATACTTTATTAATAATTAATACTTCTTTATACTAATACACTCACTTTTACACATCAACATTAATTTTTTCTTAATAACCGTGCACAACTAAGGTAGACTAATTATTATGGACGGAGGGAGTAATACTTAACTATAACTATCTATTGAAAACCAAAATAAATATTTATATATATTTTAATTCAACAAGAAAAACCATTAACGCCCCTAAAAAAAGTTTAATAGTTGATCATTAGTTCGAAAAATTAATCGGGATATATATTACACACACTTCTTTTTTATTAAAAAATTAATGGGTAACTTACATATTGATTCAAAAAAGTAGCTATATTTATAAATTGATTCACAATTTCTACATAGAAGTATAATTTTTTACTGCATAGAAATATATTTTATTCTGCACAGAAACCTATTTGTAATTTGTGTCAATTTTGTAAATTATTTTGTAATTTTCCCAAAATTGGGTTAATAAAACGAAATGTATGTTAGAAATAATAATAATAATAATAATAATTTGGTTTATATTTAAAAGTTTTTGTTGTTTAGCAGTAGGGAGATTTTTATGTGTGGGAGTAGTGGGAGGCGGCTGGGATTGTGCATAATTTAATAATCACAAAATCTAAGGTGTGTGTGTGTCTGTGTGGTTCTTTTCATATATCTTTGGTCCCACTAAATCAAACTCTAATGCTTATCCGCTTTTCTCTTTCTTTTCATCCATCATTTATTATTATTATTACTATTTGACCCCAATAATTATGGATTCTTACTTGTTTAGTCCCGCAGCCGCCGGCCCGGGTTCCTCCCTCTCACACTCAATTGGTATAAGAAAATCATGCTTTCATGTATTAGTGATTCAGTTTTAAAAGTAATTGTTTGTAAATTTTCTACAAAATAAAAATTGTGTGTTTACAGAATCAGCTAAAAACATTCCCTAAATATTAACAAATAACATATTTAATCTCTATCTACATCACATTTACAATGAAATTCAAATATTTTATAGCTACATCACTAATAATAAAAAATAACGACAAAAATTGTTTTTCATTTGACAATGAATTAGAGATATTTGATGCTAATGTTTAAGTTATAAATTTAACGACGAAATTAAAATATTTTGTCGTATTTTATTTGTAGCTAATAATCAAAATAGCAATGAAAATTATATTTCACAGCTGATATTTTAATAATGAATTAGAAATTTTTATTGCTAATTTTGAGGGTTTAAATTTAACAAAGAAAATATAACTGTTGATAGAATTTACTGATTGTGTTTGTTTATGTGGCTTTACAACGAATCAATTCTACCAAACAATAATCTTATGATTTTGTGTTCTTGGGGAGGGAGAGAAGAGAGCTTAGAGAGAGAAATATTGTAATGGGAGTTGTATTGATTTTCAGAATTGTGAGAAATTGTCTGAATAGTACAAGAGAGGTCTTATTTATAGGTGTGTGAGTGTGAGACGACACCTTACGAGCCTATGTGGCTTCCGGTGTTGACGAGGGTTCCTTACTCTCGTCTCGATCTCTCACACTGTTTCCTCTATCACACCTAGTCCTACCACTATGCCTTAGACTAGATGGGCCTCATTAAAAACCTCGTCGTAAACCACCCTTGTGGATAAACCGGACGGAGGAAAAAAGAGCTCGCCATCGGGGTCCTATTGACTAACAAGTGAGCTCATGGGCGAGCTCCCGACGAGCTTTGGTTGGTCGGGCGAGCTCCCGAGCCTTGACCAGATTCCAGAGTATCGCGCAGTGATGTATAACAGTCTGGCGAGCTCTAGTCCTTCCACAGACGGGAGAGCTCTGGACCTTCTCTAGCTCGGATGGGCTCTGGAGACCTGGCAAACCTTGGGGATTATTTCTGAAACTGACGTATTAGTTCGCCATATCAACATTTGCCCCCCAGCTCGCGCGCATCATGACTTTGTCCAATGTGTGGGCGAGCTGGAAAACTTCAAGTCTGGCGAACTATTTCCGGGGTGCCGAACTAATAGGCGAGCTGCGCTTCAGAGGTCGCCTCGGCCGACACGATGCGGGATCCCAAGCGTGATGCAAGCCTCTTGGTGTCTCGATTCCCGCCCACAATAATGATAACTTTTCAAATTCTTTGCAAAAAGGTCCCTGATCTTTCGGGAATTTCGAGCTTGTGCCCAGCGCCTATAAATAGGCGAAAACGAAGAATTTCCTCACTTTGCTTCCTTCATTTCTCAGAGCGCATTTCTGGCGATCAATCCTCTGCTCTAGACGTGTCTGCCAAGGTAGAGATCCAGATTTCTCCTCTCTCTCTTTCCTTATTCTTTGTTTTCGAACGCCTACACTATGTCTGAGAACTCTTCGAGCCATACCCCCCTGCATCGTGATCTGGGCAAAGGACAAATGACAGATGACCTTCCAAACCCCCGAGTAGCACATATGGTCCTCTCCTCGAGCTCTGGGGCGAGCTCTAAAACCTCCCCAGACAGTAGCGAGCTCTTGGGGTCAGTTCGCTCTGACTCCAGTGAGCAAGCCACTAGTTCTGGTGAGGAATCACCCCTCCGCGAACTCTGGGATTACTCAGAGCGAGCTAGCGGGGGAGCAGCGACTCCCGCCGAAGAGGAGGCCACCGAGACCGAGGCCCAGGAGGAGGTCGCCAAGGTTGGGGCCGGCGACGTTGCTGGCGAGCTGTCCCGTGAGGTCGACGAAGATGTCGGTGAGGATACGGGGACGGAGGTCCCTTATGAATACCTCCGTTTCTTCGATTTTCCCTTCCCCAAGCTCCGTGAACATCAAGTCTCTGCCGAGGTCGTGAACGAGTTCGATTGGGGTGAATATGTGAGGACCCAAGGGGCGAGCTTTTCCCTACCCCGGCGAGCTCCGATTCGAAAAACCGCCGGCAAGTCTGCCCTGAAGGCCAACGGGGTGGAGAGTATCATGAGCGAGTTTGCCCTTCCGGATATTCGGAGGTGGTTCCGCATCCCGCTGGACATTTTTATGTATCCTGCCGAGGAGAAAGAGCGGGCCGACCTCCCCCTGCCGGGCTTACAGCCATGAATTACCACACCTTGAAGGCAGGGCTCACCCTTCCCCTCCACCCTATAATCGGGCAGTTTTTGGCGGACACGGGCCTCGCCATTACCCAACTCACTCCGAATGCATGGAGCAATTTGTTGGCCGCCCTGACTGTCTTCGGCCTCGAGGGCTATGAAAACCGGCTGAGCACGGCGGAGATTAACGAGCTCTTCATCGTGATCAGACAAGTGAGGGAGGGGAAGGGATATTATTCTTTCCAAGCTCGCCCGGGGGGCAAATTTTTAGGCGACCTCCCCAACAAAATCCGGGATTGGAAGGAGCAGTTCTTCTTCATCGGGGGGGATTGGCGAGCTTCCAATGGCCGCGGAGGGCGCATTCCTACCCCCGAGACCTACGGGGAGGCGAGTTGTAGGTGGCGTACCTTAGTGTGTGTGCGTCGGATTAGATTACTGATCTAATCTATCTTTTTGCAGGTTTGAAGCGCCACAAGTCGAGCCGTGGGAGACCGGAAGTTTCGATAGGTTTCGAGTTTGTGCAGACGGTGTGTTGCTTGCGGGAGAAAAAGGACCGTGAGATCGAACATCTGTGTCAACACCACTGCCGCCGGCTCGCCGGTCTCATCACCTTGCCACACCACCTCGTCGCTCGAGGTTTTGTGCCTTTTCATTATTGAGTTTCCAGAGCTCGCTGTCTTGTACGTCAAGGTCACCGAACTGACTTGGTTGTTTGTTATACAGGTGCAGGTCCTATTGCCGAGCTCCCACCCGTTGAGGTTCCCGAAGCTTATCATTTCCTAGCTCGGCAGCTGAAGATGGGTAAGCCTCGTCCGGGGAGGGAAGGCATCCCTTCGGGAGCGGTCTTGGACGCCACCAAGAAGCTAGAGCTCGCAAAAGCCGCTGAGAAGGCTGGGGGCTCTGGTTCTCAGAAGACCTCGGGACCTCCCCCAACAAAGGAGAAGGTCGCCGGAGCCAAAAAGGGGGCGGGCCGAGGCTCAAACCCTGAACGGGGTACTCAACCACCTCCGCCCCATCAGACAAAGCGAGCTCTCCACCGGGGAGACGACTCGCGAGTGAGTGAAGAGGAAACTCGTCTCGCCAAGCGAGCCAGGGCTGAGGGCGGCTCCAGATCAAGCCAAACGGGGTCAGGGCGAGCTCTTGCTGTTCAACCTCTCCAGCGCCTCCAACTCCTCAGAGTGCGCCCTCGCCGCCTCCCTACGGGGTCCCTATTCGGGACGATACCCTGCTCGGGCTCAACCTCGATAGGTTTGGGTAATTGGGGACCTCTTTTGAGTTGGAAGCCTTTGCAATTTCCATAGTTTTTGCTAACTGATCTGAGTATGTGCAGGTATACCCCCGCCGAGTTCCCACAGCGACCTGAATCTCTTCACATCGCCGAGCGGTGTCGGGCCCTGAATTCGTCGAGGGATCTTCCTGATGGGGCGGCTCACCGGGTTTTCACCGAGGCCCCCAAATACCTCTCCACCTCGGAGCTCGGGATGATCGAGAGGCAGAAGCCTGCCGACAAGGCGAGGCTGGCGATGCACTATGCCTGTGCAGCGATGGCGGCGGCTCAGCTCGTCAGCGATGATGTCGTCGCCTTAGATAGAGCTCGCCATGATACAAAAAAAGCGCTCACTAAGGTGGGCGACGAGAGGAAGAAGGCGCTTGAGGAGCTCGCGAGGGCAGAGTCCAAAGCAAAGGCCTCGCTGGAGGCGGAGCGGCTTGCAATTAAAAAGGCAGAAAAACTCCAGGCCGACCTCCGCCAACAACAGGCCGAACTGGAAGGAGCTCGCCGGACACTTGCTGCTCGGGAAGAGGAGCTCGCCTTGACCCGAGTTGAGGTAGGGCTCCTCCGGGATCAGAGCCGGGGGAATTCTGAGGAGTGCCGCAAGCTGCGGGAGGAGGTTGCCACTCAGGCACTGGAGATCGCCGAGCTCAGGGGCCGCTCTGACACTTCCATCACACCCGAGGCACTTGAGCTCGCCGAGGTGGTTGCCACCGACAAGGGCTTCGTGCTCTGCTTTGCTGAGGTAATTCGCTCCTTCCAATGGGCGCGAATTAATAATGACAGCGAGTGGGAAGCCCTCGTCAGCGAGTTTGAGGACTGCCTGGAGAAGTCCTCGATTCCCCCTGGCACAGAATTGAATATTGGAGACCTCGCGGGCTATGGGATCAATCTCGACGCTGCTCGTCTGAAATTCAACATTATCCAGACGAAGCAGGTCTTGACTGCCGACCTCACCCAAGAGACTGGAGGTGCCGAGGGGGAAGCTGGAGGTGAGGTCCCGCCAACCATGGAGCAGATGCAGGAGGTCTGTGGGGACGCAATGATAAACATCAGCGAGCTTGGCACAAGCGGACTCTCCGGGAACATCACTTCTGATGCCGAGCTCGCCATGCCCATCCGCCAGGTCGCCCCCACTCCAGAGGTCACCGACCCCAAGTCTTAGGCCCTCTTTACTATTGCTTTCTTAGTTTAGTTTTCATTTTCTAAGTTTCGGTAGGTCGTCGGGTTGCGGAGCTCGCCCAGAAGGAGCTCCATTTTTGTAGCTTTACTTTTCGTTCAAGCAGATTCAGCTCGCCGGGCAGATGCAGCTCGCCCAGAAGGAGCTTTTTGTAATTCAAAGACGGCCAGCTGGTCGGCCTTTGTGACCAGCACCACTACTCATACTTAGGATTTTTTCAAGTATATTTTTGGCTTGAAAATCTCTTAAGTATCCTTTTGAATATAAGCCGAGCATTTTTGTCCAACTCTTTTCCTTTATGTGTTTGCGCTTTTACGTTATAATTTTTTAGAATAGCTCGTTTTTGTTTATTTTCCTGGTACGTAATTGTTCGTCTTATTCTACTTTGAGAAGCGAATCGTTCATTTTACGTCACTTACGGCTACGAATTGTACCTCTGTTCTGAGAGTGCGTATTCTTCATCATACGCCACTTAGGGCCGCGAATCGTTCGTCTTAGACCGCTTAGGGCGGCGAACTGCACTTCGATTGATTCACGTTGGGCCATTGGGTTTCATGAACCTTGCCTTAGACGTTTCTTCGTCTTTTTTGTGAATTTTTCTAACTTACGACAGTAGGTGCTTAGCAACCCTTTAAGGAGGGTACCTTCGCGACCTCGGGCACTTTGGCCTTTGCCTTCGAGCTATTTAATTACAACGCTTGGGACCTTGGCCCTTGCGCATTGCGGATTTTTGAGCATGTGGGCGAGCTAGGTTTGGAGGGCTACCAGGTGCAGCTCGCCTGGTTGGGGAGCTGCACAGGTCCAAACACTTGGGAATTTTTCTAAATTTTCACAGCAACATAATTTACATCGGTTGCCAGCTACACTTCTGATGCAAACCTTCGACTAGTCTATTGCAGGATTCTAGTCTATTGGTAGAACTTTTTTAGATGTGCCGAGCTCCAGGTGTATGACGAAGCCTTGCCTTCTGCGTCTTCTAGATCGTAGGTGCCATTTGGCCAGGCTGCGGTGACTCGGAATGGTCCTTCCCAGTTCGAACCGAATACACCTAGTGGGGCCATCAATTTCTTCTTTAACACCAGGTCTCCGACCTTGAATTTTCGGTCTCGAACCTGTGAGTTGTAATACTTTTCCCCTCTACGCTTGTAGGTGGCGTTCTTCATTTCTGATGAAGCTCTGGTCTCTTCGATCAGATCCTTTTCTACTGCCAAGGCTTCATCATTCTTCTCTTCATCGTATCCCACCACCTTCCAAGTCTTGTTCTGGACTTCAACCGGTACTACGGCTTCAGTTCCGAAGGCTAGGGCAAACGGGGTCTCCCCGGTGCTGGCCCTATATGAAGTTCTATAGGACCATAGGACCTCCGGGAGTTCGTCTGCCCAGCTCCCCTTCTTTTCCTCGAGGTGGAGCTTCAATATGTGTTTCAGGATCTTGTTCACCGCCTCGACTTGGCCGTTCGACTGGGGGTGATACGGAGTTGAGTAGTGCTTCTTGATGTTCCATGAACTGCAGAAGTCCCTCAACTTCTGTCCGTCGAACTGCCTTCCATTATCAGTGATGACCGACTGCGGGAGTCCAAACCTGCAGATCAGGTTTTTCCAAATGAAGCTGATCATCCTTTTTTGGGTTATGGTTGTGAGAGCTTCGGCCTCAGCCCACTTAGTGTAGTAATCTACTGCTACGACAGTGAACTTTACACCGCCCCTGCCAGGTGGAAATGGGCCGATCAAGTCGATACCCCATTTCGCGAAAGGCTATGGGCTGAAAACCGACTTAAGCTGGTTGGCTGGGGAGTGGATGTTAGGTGCGAAAAGTTGGCACTTTCGGCACCTTCGAGCGAAGCAGATGGCATCTTTCCGAAGAGTGGACCAGTAGTAACCCTGTCTGATCGTTTTATATGCCAATGCTTGCCCCCCAGCGTGACTCCCACAAATCCCTTCGTGAATTTCTTCTAACACTTCGGACCCCTGCTTCCTAGTTAGGCATTTGAGTAGGGGTAGAGAGAATCCACGTTTATAGAGTTGACCGTCCATCAGTGTATATCTGGCAGCTTGCTTTACTAACCGGCTAGCTTCCCAGGTGTCCACGGGGGTTGTTCCGTCTGTTAGGTATTTCTGGATTGGAGTGCACCAATCTTCACCACCTTCACTGTCCTCCTGCCCCCCGCTCGAGGTTTGATTTACTTTGTAGTCGAACGTCGAGGGGTTTTTTAGTGTGGTGATCACAACCTCCGTGAATTCAGCTTCGCCATTGCTGGTAGCTGGCCGGGCTAGGGCGTCTGCTTGTGTGTCTTCTAGCCGTGGTATCTGATTGATGTAGACTTGCGTAAACATCAAGATCAAATGTGCGGCTATCTTTTGGTAGGTCATCATCTGCTGGTCTTTTGCCTCATATTCCCCCCGGACTTGGGATATTATTAGCTGGGAATCTCCAAAAACTTGAAGATTGGTTGCCCCCACAGCTAATGAAAGCCTAAGTCCTGCTATCAACGCTTCATACTCCACCTCATTGTTGGTTGCTCGAAAGTCGAACCGAATTGCGGAGGTGAAGACTTGTCTGTCCGGGCTGATCAGGACCACGCCGGCGCCTGCTGCCATGTTAGTTGATGATCCGTCCACGTAGAGATGCCACGGAGCTATACGCCCCCTCGTCGGATCTTGTGGGAAAGTTAGCTCGACGATGAAGTCGGCCAGTGCTTGTCCCTTGATCGCTGTTCGGGGTGCGTAGGTTATACCGTATTGGCTAATCTCCTGTGACCATTTCAGCAGGCGTCCAGCAGTGTCTGGGCGCTGTAGTATTTGACGCAGTGGGAACGTTGTCAGCACCTCTACAGGATGGTCAAAGAAGTATGGCCTCAATTTTCTAACACTCATCACCAGTGCATAAGCCAGCTTCTCTGTTGGGGTGTACCGCAACTCAGCTTCATGTAAGACTTGGCTCACATAGTACACTGGTATGTGTGTTTTCGCCTATTCTCGGACTAGGACGGAGCTGATGGCCACCTCCGACGCGGCTAGGT